>JAQGAW010000060.1:0-49630 GCA_034698025.1 Phthiracarus crinitus
GAGAGAGAGAAGATGGAGAGAGAGAGAGAGAGAGAGAGAGAGAGAGAGAGAAGATGGAGAGAGAGAGAGAGAGAGAGAGATTCGGCGTATAATGTACGGTATATTATATATTTACTTTATGTATAATAGTATGGTGTATATAACATAAATGATAATATGTATATTTCACGGTGGCTTATATAGTTCGCGCATTTGCATTCAATGAAGGGCTTTAGACGAGCAGGTCTTACACCAACTAAATACTCAGTCACTATATATACACACTCTTTTTGGCAGACACGCGTCTTTTATGCTCGTACGGACATAAAAGTAATTTTTCAAGCGATTTTCAATCCGTTCCAAAGCGTGACAACATTTTTCTATTAGAAACACAAAAACTTCTCTACTATTATAAAGAGGACAACGATTCTTCTGTTACATAATAACTGTGAGAATTTTTACCGAGAAAAGGAGGTTATGTAAACTTTATATTATGTTACGCTTTTAAATTGAACATATATTTTCCAATACATTTCATAAAATAAATCGTAGTTTTCAGCATTTTTACATTTTTCTCCTAAAATATCAATACATTATATAAATTGTGTTTTTTAATGTCATCGATTTCATACAAGTAGAAATCAAAGTAAATATATACTATTATTCGCCTAAATTCACACACACTCGCACGCATACACACACACACACACACACACACACACACACACACCACAGTAAGCAAAAAATATGAAAGCTTCTGTTTGAAAAGAACTGGCGTCTTAAGAGTTAATTTGAACAAATGGTCGTCTTCTATCGGAAAGCGACTCTCGGTCTGTTTGAAGCACAGTCTGCAGCGCAGTATTAGGCAAATGTTTAGATGTTTGGGTAAACGGGAAAAATGTATAATTTGTACGAATTGACGTCTAAAACACACACGAAATCATAGTACGGAACAAACAACACTTAAACCTAATAAATGCTTTACATATATTCCATTCAACTCATGCAAATCCATTCATAAAACTAAATATAAGTCACCGCAAAAGCTGGTAATAAGTAGCGCCATACTAGACAACGACGAGCTAAGATGAGCCTATCGTTTTTATCGCATTACGGTATCGGTCTCAGCATTTATCGAAGCGCATCCTCTGAGGACAATGAATAATGTAAGCTATATTCATAGAGTTTAGCAGATATGTATATGCGAGCATAGAATTTAAAGTTGAAATATGAAAGTTTAAATTTATTACTTTTTCTTGTATTCCTAAAAATATCTTGATATAAAAAATATTTTTGCTTAATTTTATTATCATTTTTCCTAAAAATGATAGATTTATTAATTGCTTAATTTATTGTTAAGGCTTGGAAGTTTAAGACAAATCAAGTTTTTTATGGTAAAAGATACTAATGTTTAAAAGAAATATGAGTTTGATTCATATTAAAATAAGTCAAAAGAGAGGTATTTGTTAGGTCTTATAAAGTATTATTTTGCTCGTTTGGTCTTATAAATAATACTTAACGAATTTAAGGTAAACTTTTATGTTTTTAGTAAGTCAAGTTTGATTAAATACTGTACAATAGAAAAATTGTTAAAAAGATTTACGTATTGTTAGTTAAATGTAATGTTAACTCTAAACTTTAGTTCAGAAAATACATTCTTCAGTACTGCACATAAATAATTGGAAAATTTTTAGATTTTTTTGTGAATTTTATAGTTAGTATTACTGAAAAAAATATTAATCAATTTATATTAATTGCAATTTAAATTTGTTTGATTAAAATGTAACTTTCATAATAAATTGTTTGAATTAAAAAATATAAAGTATTATTTAAGGTCTTAAAATATATGAAATAAGGTCTTAAACTTCCTATCCTTAGTTATTGTTAATATGAAAAGTTTTTATTTCACTAAATATCATTATACAGTTTACTGTATTACTCAGATAACTATATTTTTTCTATGAATGGATATCATTTTAAATAAAACAACAAAATCGGAAAGTATGGATAATATATTAATATATGTAGATTATGCGGGCGTTGGTAATGGTAAATGAAAAGATTGACCGACTCTGATCGACAATTGGCGCAAATATTCATTCATGCAAATCTAAATGACTCGTCATAAAGATAGAGCTGAGTGTAAAGCCTATGCAAAAGCCGTCAATCTTTTACACTTTAGTAAACCGTTGTCATTGTATTCGGGAAAATACAGTAACGAGAATTGTTACATCTATCGAATAAACGAATATATGGCATATATATAGTACCAGCAAAATTGCATAAAAGTTCTTGTCATATCTGATTGCTGGCTGTAATATATGTGTACTGTAATATACATTTAGACTTGATTCCACTCCCAAGTTATTCATATGTGAACTATTTAGCAATAGGCAACTGATATTATAAAGTTTTAACATAGAAAATTGATTTTCCGATCACAAATAAACACTGCGAGAGAGATCCAGTGAGGGTTGAACTAAATAGCGGAATCGGATGGGGAATTGATACCCACTTAAAAATAGAACCGCTTTTTCTTTCTATGATAGTAGGCTTACTTGACCGACACTATTGCACACCATTGCCGACACGAATACGCAAATCGCGCCCAACAGTTCTCACGATCATGCATATGTTAAACGCGTTAAATATGGGGGAAACATATATCTAAAATAATACATAATATACATATACGGAGATTGGTATTATTGTTGGTATGAGTCTCTCCCTCCTTCCCCACTATATAAGTGTTGATGCATTGTTGTGTTAGAGCCACCATATATTTCCTGGTATATAATCCAACTAAAGGCGACAATACGCATATGCATATATTCAATGTCAACCATTTGACATAACGTGTCTATTTGAAAAACTTTTTCAGGTCCAACTACTTTCGATGAAATAGGATGCTATATGTATGTGCGGACACACGACTCGACACACGACTTTCTCTGACTTTTCGACTGACGTTCATCTGAAAATTTTTGGACTAAATCTCTTTTGTGATATATTATTGTGAATACAGTGCTACCAAACAAATAATACAAGTAAGTGTGCCGTAAAAAATTCAAAATAAAGTGTGCAGTAAAGGGAGAAACAGAAGCAGAGAGTGAGTGAAAACTAAGGCAAAGACTTAAAAATGGCAATCAATGAGCTTATGAATGATTACCAATGCTTGTGAGCTTTTATTACTATTCACAAACACTGAAAATGGTAATATAAACCGCTGCGAATTTTCTAGTTTTGCCTTAACGAATAAAAAAGCATTCGAAAACTAATATTTGCATTGTGGTCATGCATCATATCATAAACCATATTACGGACGAAGGTGTGAATGATTGGCATGAGAACTGTTGATATTTAACCATAGAATTATAAATATTATTCTTTTTTTAATCAGATTAATATTTCCTAATATTTGCTTTGATTATTTGGGATAATACAGCGTCTAATATATGATTTACATTAATCTATTTATTAATGCTGTTTATTTGTGTTAAATACTTTAATCGCAAAAAGTTATTTGAATAAAGATTTCAATAATTTTTGCTTTTGTATGTAAATCAGATTTCACTGCAGTATCTGATGTACGCACGCAAAAATAACTTTACAACAATACACTTTTAATTATTGGCTTTAAAAAAAGTGTTGCAAAATATCAGATGTAATTAAATTATTTTATGTTCAGCAATAGCTGCAATAAAAGAAAATTTATTTTTTAAACATTTTTACGTTTTCCTACAGTAATTGAATTTTAAATCATCTTTTATGTGTAATAAATATTTTGTTGAAAATTTACTCTAAATTCATACTTTTTTTGTCAAAAAAATGATCACCAAATTTGAAATCGCATTACATTTAGGTAAATGTTACTTGAATATATGAAATAAAAGAATACGATCACTTTTTTAAAATCTAACACAAATTCTTTGGCGTTTTTGAAAAATTATTTTTTATAAATTGTAAATGCTTTTAGCAAACCAAACAAAAAACTTAAAATACATAATGCGCTGTACAATCATGAGTTAAATTATTGTAAAAACAATTATTTGAATTTTTTATAAATATTTATAAACTAATAAAAAGTGTATTAACAAAAAAAGGTTAATTGCAACTTTTTTGTTTGCAAAAAAATTCTTATAACCGTTCGTTTCATATCTTTTTTCTCTTACTGTACGAATAACTGAACATTATTACACTTTAAGTTCGATAAAATCAGGTTAAAACAAAGCAGTGTTTCTTTAAAAGATCACGCGATAGACAGTCGTTAGTCAAAAACTGGTATATTATATCTCGTTATTAAGAGGAAAAACAACTCTAATATTTTAAATAATAAAATTTATGATTTTTATCAGAATTTACAAAGTATTTTTTAAAGTTAACCATTTATCATCAGAAATTTAAAAAACGGTTTTTGTTTAAGCTTTGTTCACAAACTTTGTTACATATGGTATAAATTCTGATGTACTTTTTTCTTAATTGATTTTGTAAATGTGCTCTAAAAGCGTTTTAAATAAGATAATCTTCAATATTGAAATTAATATTAAAACAATAAAACAGGAACTGTACTGAAGAAAAAGATACGGATAAATAAAATTTCGGTCATAATAAACGAAAATAACGAATAGATTACTTCAAACACAATAAATCTTTAAAAATATATTTTAATTACAAAACTAAAATGAATAAAATCTTTCAATTTAATCAAAGCGGAAATCGTTTATAATAGTGTTCTGTGGTGTATGGTGTGTACTCATTGCTTCAATTCTTGTTGCCATTCTTTTTTACAACAATTTTTGGTTGCGTTAAAAGAAGATTAAAAATTAGAATAATTCTATTCAATAATACATCGAATGAAGTAAATATTTTGAAGTTTTCGACAAAAAAATTATTTTTTAATTCAGATTAAAAACAAAATTATAAATTATAGATTAAAAAATAGATACTAGAAATTTTTTCACTCCAAAAAATTCATCAGAAATTTACGGATCAAATATTGACATAAGTTTGAAGTTGTCGTACGTTATGCTGATTAACCAAAATTTAAATGGAATTTTTGAGCCTACTTTCTCATAGAGAAAATGAGCTTATAAATTTGACCCGTCGGTCTGTCCTTCAGTTCTTATGTGCGTACCCAAGTTCGCAGTTTTTATTTTAGAGAATTCTTATTATTAATAAAAGGATGTTTCCATCATATGTTTAAAAGCTAATAGTGTTTTTTACATTTGTTTGCGTTAACTTACTAGAAAGTTTGCTATCTGTGATTGTGTCGTTATTGTTTTTATCTTACTTTACTTTAAATTAGTTTTAAGTTTTCAATCTCAGTAATGATATCAACTATGGAACTCTATTAATGAAACAAATCCATTTACTAATACATACTTTATAATATGGATCCAGATTACTATATCTAGATAACTACATCTCCCAATAAATCCAAATGATTACTAAGGAGCGGATATTTCGGTTTTAACCGAACAATTTTTAATGGTTTAAAGTTCGGTTAGAGTTAATATTATTAACTTCTATGCTTAAACAAAGCTTTTAAGTCATAGTTCTTTTTACCAAATTAACCGATTTTTAAGTTTCAAATAAACTGAAAATAAGTTTTCAACCGAAATTCATAAATCACTTGATTTCATTAATTTGTATTAATGCGAATATTTATATTTAAAAAATTGTGCATCAAAACCGATGAGTTTTTGTAACCCCTTTAAATTTTGGTCAAATTTTCGAAAATTTATCGTTTAATTTTTCGAGTTTTGAGGGCGTGGTTTAGGCTTTTGGTAAAGAAAAATTTTCTCAACTTTCTAAAGGCAAAAAAATAGATTTAATTTTACTCAAGTTAATATTGATATGTATAATGGAATCAATTATAATTCATTTCTTTAATTAAAAATGTCAACCAAATTTTAACCGATTTTTAACTGTTCTCTTACCGAATTCTTAGTTTTTACTGACCGAAAAGTACGCGCCTTAATGATTAGACTCGAACTTCAAATATTAAAGCACTTACTTTATTATTGACATGTACTAAATAAAGGTAGATTTGATTTATTTCGTTAATTCAGTTTGATATCACAATGAGACTAAAACATAGGCTTTGAATGTGAATGCGAAAAACTTTTAATAAGAACTTTTGGAATTAAAATCTTATTAAACTGTTGTGATTAATAAGTTTTCGATTAAGATTCTGTAATAATATAATAAAAGAATTTCTATTAAATCATAACAGCTGTAAATAAATCAAAAATGGTAATTCTATATTGCATTCATATTACTAATTTACATATTTGTAAAATTAAAATAAACGAATCATTAAGCTAATTAAGGAGCAAAAATTAAGAGTCAATATATTTTTATGATTATAAAAATGAAGCAAATTTTCTCAGCTATTAAAATAAAGCAGTATTGACTAAGATTTTATAATGATTTCTTGCAAAGTTTAAATCTTAATTACGCTCATATTAAGCATGTAGTTTAAAATAATTAGACTGACGTTTGAAAATTACGTACAGAACCGTAATTATATACCGTATATTAATTTATGCTAAAAATATACTGCAAAAATAAATATATAGTAAATAGTAATTTACCTAATAATATATATATCCAGTAGTTTTTAACTGCCAAAATTATTTTTTAATTCATTGCTTCGCCGAATTTTTAGGACTCAATAAAAAGCAAAATACGTTTTAAAAATTTAAGTATTTCCGGAAAATTGATTTAATGCCACAAACGTCTCATTTATACTCCCAATGCATGCAGAATAATATTGGATCGTTTTATTCATATTCCTGTTCGAGTTTTTTTCTTGTACATGAACTTGTTTATGCAATTAGTGATCACAGAAAATATGTTATTTAATGATTTCTCTCTATTTCCGGTAAGATTTATCGCAAAATAAACACAGATTTAACTGAAACATTGTGCATCTTATATATTTTTCGCATTTATTTAAAATATTTCAATCATTGTTTTTCTCACAAAAGAAAGTATTTCTTACGATCCATACCTATTATCTAATAATTTTTTCTATTTTTTATTTACTGCTATTATGTATTTGTTAGATTTTTATCAATTTCTATATCAATCTCCTCATTACACACTAAACCACAGATTTTTAAAACTCATTTACAATGAGTCGGTGAGCTTTTTGTTTTAATCTTAACTGATTTTGTAGAGAATGGAAATTAAAATTTATTATTTAAATAATTACGAAAAAATTATCGAAATATTAGTTATCTTTTTTAGAGTACTTAAAAATGATAATTTTTTATTCGTTTTTCTTGTTAAAAACCATTTTGAAATTTCCCAAATAAAAAAAGAATGAGTTTATTCAAGTGTGCGTACTGTAGATATTTGTGTTATCAACGCCACTGACGATAACTATTGGTAATGAACTTGCGTTTGAGCTCATAAATATTAACTTTAATTTTTATTTCACATAATAACACTAATTTTTATGTTTGATAATTCTGTCACTATATATTCTTTTTCTTCTTCTTCAGTCGTTTCATTTCGTGTATTGAATTCAAATCTAATAACTGAGTATAAAACTCATCGCATTTAAAAGGAAACTTTTATTAACCACATAACTTATTAGCAGAAATATCAGCAATTATGCAGGAATTTTACTGTAAAAAACTAGTTTTTTTCTTCAAAAGAGAAGTCTTTCGCTCTCACTTCTCTCTCAGTTATGGCTTAATGATGGTTTTAATGGTAAGCCATGAGCGCATCCTCGCTATGCTTTTGCATCGTAAAAGAATAAATATATGAGAACCAACTTTTTCGTCAGATAAGAGAAGATGAATTGACGCAAAAGGGCGGCGAATCAAAACTTTTATTGTGGGAGCATTCAGAGCACAAATATCCTTACGATTCCTACGCTTTCGCAACACTGAAATCCCAAGCAATTTTTTTCTGCTCCGCTCTCAACAAAAAGACTTCAAAATTAATGTATTTTTCTCGGAATGCCTTTGTTTCGCTTATACAAAACTGAGTTGAATTTCATTTCCTTCTATGAATAATGATTTTTTCTGTTCAATTCACACAAAAGCAAACACATACACATACACACGCATATATATACAGTACTAAAAACTGATATATCCTTTTCTCGAACTTATATTAGTTTAGGTATCGGGCATAAAGTTTAGTGTCGTTATAAGGCATTATTATTGAGCTTCTCTCCACTGTTTTGTGCTTCACTAAACTGTAAGACAATAAACGCTAATTCACGGACTATTGAATTCTTTCTGCAATAAAGATACGAACAGATGGATTAATATATCATATGTGCGTATGTGTTGAGTAGGTTTTAGAAATAGCTATCATTTAATGTCAACACTTATTTTTTGTTTCTTATTCATTATTTCAATCAATAATATTAATTTATTTTTGGACAAATCCATTAATTATATAATAAATTGAAGCTTAGGAATAATGTTATGTCTACTGGATATAACTTTATTACATTTATTTACTTACTTTTCGAAAGCTTAAAAATAAATTTTTTAAAAAGTGTTGTGACGATAACGATAAAAATCAATCCTGGCTTGAACTGTTTATATTAATAATGTTATTAAAGTATTAATAATTTATTATAAATTGTTAGTCAATTTTAAACAATTTTTAATTTTAGGTATAAAAATCTTTTATTAATTAATTCAATTCATTTAGACATTAAAACTATTCAACAATACATACATAAATTCTGGCTAATTATAAAAAATAATCAACTTTGATTTATTAGAAGAGTTTAGATAAGTGAGTTCTAATGTCAAAACAACAAGTATAAAGTTTTACAACAATGGAACAGATTAGACTAGTAAATCTATTGAATTTTCAGAACCCGACCCGAACCCGACATCCGAAATCAATTTTATAGTTTAAAATGCAAATTTTAATAAATTTTTAAATATTTATAACGAAAAACTTGATAAATTTAAAATTAGAGAAGTATTGTCATTATAATTTATATTACAAATTAAGTTTTAATTATGAAAATTGTTTGTTTTTTATAAATCCTTCAAGAAAAGTCAGGCTAGCACTAAAAATACTAAAACCCGACCTGACAAATTTGGCGGGTACCCGACCCGAACCTGACATTTCGAGTACCCGATTACAAGTATAGAACAGATATAATAGGCAAACACCTAAAATATATAACCAATCATTATTTTAAAACTATGAATAAATACTTACGTGTAAGTAAAAAGAACTAAATGTCTTCAGAAAAATTTACTCATGATTTTTGAAAATGTAAAGAAATGCACTGTCGAGTATAAATACAGTGGAAATGTTATTCATCTCCACCTGCAACACAATTGCACAATAGTTGAGAAATTGGCGGATAAAAGAAGAATATAAATTAAAATTCTGCTTTGGAATAGAACGCAGCTGTAACTAATATTTTAATTTGACTTGAGTTGAAGCGGAAAAATAATCATTTTGTGGAATTGAAACTTATTTTATTTTAAAACAATAAAATTTAAACTCTAAAACACGTTAATTAAATTAAATTAATTTATTTATTTATTATTTGAATTGTTAACATATCACGTGAAAATAAAATATTTATACATTTAAACTTAGGTAATTTAATTAATGGTTTACCAATAGATAGACCAGTGATGATTCATCACTCAGGCTTCAGGTTTTTTTTAATGAGTTTCACAATTCTTACTTAATTAATTAATATTCGTATAATTAGAAATTTTTAATTGAGTTAAATATAAAGAAATATATGATTAAACTAGAAAACCAACCGCACTTTGCTATAGCGTGAGTATTGTTGTAAAAAGTTGTAATTTAAAGTTTTCACAATAAAATATGAAAGCATTCTTATAAATGTTTAATGTTAATTATTTTAGACGATTATTTTTGTTGCATAATGTATGGTTATGTTGGTTTAGTTTTATTATTGGTTCGTTGTTTTTAATTTGTTCTGTAAGTTTGGTCTGGTTATGGTTGGTTTAGTTCGGTTATTTGTTAGTTTTCGTAAGGTTTTGTTAGGTTTATTTAGGTTTTGTTAGATTTGTTTTAGTTTTTAATTCGTTAATAAGAAAATAACAATTTAAGTGACTATAAATGCGAGGTTCTATTGTTGAAGCTGTTTTTAAAATATTTTTTGCAACAATACTCACGCTTTAGTAAAGTACAACCGAAACCTGTCCAATAAAGCTTCAAACGAAGCTCCAATAAATTCAATACTTTAAGCAATTCCCCTTTTCTAACATTCCATTATTTTTTCTTTATTCTCATTAACCAGTTTATAGCGATTTTAGTCCGTTTAATAAAGCCGTCTTTTAACTTATTCAATATATCCGTTATATACTGTATTATTATTGCACATCACTCTTAAGTCTTAGCGAGAAACAACAATACTAAACGTTTAGAAAAATTTAGTTTTAATTTTTAAGGTATTGTTAGGCAATTCCAATAAAAAAATTATATTTAGTACTGTAATTTAGGAGATTCTTATAATATATACGGTAATACGAGAATTTGGGAGAAACCGCTTTGCCTGTTAATGAAAATAAAATCATAAAAATAAAATTATAATCAGACTCTTTTATAAATTTGGTGGTTATTTGGGAACAAAAATTAAAGAATTTGGTGGTTACAAAAACTTCAATTTTCCTTTAAAAGTTTCCTTACTTTATAATTTTAAGTTTTAACATCTTTACTCAAAATAAGACAAATTGTAAAAATTTTAAATACAATTTACTGTACACCTATTTTAGATTTCAAGGACGACTTTTTTAAAATCATTTAAAGTATAAAATTTAATTCTAACCGTTTTACTTATGATAAAACAATATCTAACCAACAAAACCATAAAATTTGAACGATGTTTTTGATTAAAAGCTGTGAAAGTTCTTTTGAACTATAAATTTGGTTGATTAAACCCAATTTTATAAAAATGGTGATTATAATGAATTTTTGTAAGATTTAGTGTTTTTGGTGAAATTTATGAAAACCCAAATATCCTGGGTCTAATTATATACAATAATTTGTCTAATGTACAATGTATTAAGAGGACAATATATCAATTACAAATTAATACATAAAACACTAATTATTGTTTAATAATTTAGTAACTAAATCTTAACTGTACAGCATTACGGATAGTTATCAAGTGAGTCAATATTTGTTATTTTTTGTTTGAATCTTTTTGCGATAACAAATATTTCTCATATTTTATAAATTATTAAATTCCCCCTGAAATTTAGAAAATTGGAAACAAATTTATTGATTCCAAAACAGAAAAGTTAAAAAAATTTTGCTATCTTTTTTTAATGATCATAATCTCATAAATTAGTATTCAAATTATAAAAAAATTCAAAAACTATTGCACAGTTTCAAGAAGTTTTGAGAGCATTTTCATGTTTTTCTGGAAAAAAAAATAAAAACTTAAAAAAATTTGAAAATCTGGCAAATTATTGTGAAAAATTGTAAAATCTGTTTTCCTAATCAGCCAAAACTGTGACAATTTAAATAACACAAAAAATTACGTAAAGAATAAATGAATATTCCAAGGTTTTAAATATGACATAAGTTGGTTATAATTTCCGCAAATATAACATCACATATATCATAATACTTGGTAAATGTACATAAAAACAAGCAATTAAATTTTTAGTATATTCACGTGTTTGGTTTTATTTTCATTCATTTTCGTATCTGATTAATTCTAATTCCGCAAATGAAACAAATAAAGCTTATTTTGTCTGTTAGAAACAAGGCTTGATTAGATCTAACTTAGGCTATCAACTCGTAAACATGTCATCATGAACTTCAATGTTCGATCGCAAAAATAAAAATTTTAACGATAAAAACACCAAATTTTATTGTTTAAAATACGCGTAAAAAATCAAACTTTAAAACGAATATCTTAAGGGTTTGTTTTAAAAAATTCTTTAAACATTTGCGAAATTTTCAAAAATTTTCAAATATTACTTCAAAATTATAATTACTATATTATAATATCTATTAACATATTCTTTATTACTATAAAAAAATAATAGTCTTATGTCAGTTAAATTAATAAAATAATATATAAATGCGTTACACTTTTAACAAAAGTGTGATAAAATTCACGATATAAACCAATTCTTTATTGTTTACAACCTTAGATAACTGTAATACTTTCTCGTACACTTTTAATACGCGCATTATCATGATTTTAATAGATGAATAAACTGCTAAAATAATAGCATTAAATCAAAAAAATGTTTGGTTCGTTGAACCTATACATAGCCTATATTAATGTTGAGATGTTGTTATAGCTATATATAATAAAAAGTCACAATTCTCTACAGCGTCTATGACATACTACATTCAGAAATTCAGAAGTAGATGCGAGAGAGAGAGAGAGAGAGAGAGAGAGAGAGAGAGAGAGAGAAAGCTAAACTGAACCGTCAGATATAGCACTGTTATATTTGGTCGTCGATTTTACTTTTTGATACGCAGCGTTAGTTTTCGATCGTAGAGTCCTTATCAGTTCGCCACAGGCATCGCTATCAAAAACGTTGTTTAGAGATTTGGCTGCAATACAGTGCACACTCAAAGCTTGTTAGGCTTATCATTTATATTCACTCATAACTAGCAGTTAATCTGCAGCCTCCAAGGTTTTAGGCTTTTGGTTGATTATAGAGATTATTAACGAATAGATTTTGATGAAACACTATCATCATCTTATTTACATCTATCTCTCGCCAACAAAAAATCATTCAAACGTCACGTCACATATACCTCTCATTATTTTTAAATATAATTTTATAGCTTTAGATTCATAATGATTAGAGCATTAATTTATGGTTAAATGTTTAGTGTTTAGGAGTTGCTAATGATTTCGTCCATTTAAGACTATTATTAGCTTCGTATCATTATTATTACACGAAGCAATCAAACAACAAAATTCGCTAAAAGTCTTAATCTATGCCGCAGTTTTATCTTATTTCCCATATAACACACAACACACTACACACTAGTGTGTTATGTTCTGATATTTGATGTTTTGATGCTGGAGTAAGGAATTTATTCGTCGCTTTTTTTGTCCAATGAAAAGGATTGCGATAAGCAATTGCCACAAAACGGAGAAAAAGAAGTGAATGGTTAGCAGAATGAATGGTAGAGATTCGTATATCCCATCGAAAGCAGTGATTAATGTGATCCCTCAGTTCAGCTGATAACATGTTCCCTTTCTTTCCTCTATTTAATGTGTTTTTGCTTGTGTTTGCTCTGCCTTTTTATGCTTTAACTCTATTAGACGGCAATGTTGTTAACGCACCGAAGATCATCAAATCAACCAAACTATAAGAGCAATGAGCAGAGAAAACACGCGTTCGCAACACTAGTCATTCATTCGCTACACTATCATCTAAAATGCCATTTAGTTTACGCTCAACTTATCACAACTATTATATTATAATATAGCAAAGCTTTACTTTTTTCATTTAAGAAAATATTGCGGTTTTTCGATCATTAAAAATTATCGATTCAGTTTCTAAAGCATATACGCTTATACTATACATTACACACATCACACATACAGTACACAGCAATATCTTCTATACATTTATTAGTTATACGGCATAATGCGTACACATTAACATCATATTTACTTCATTATTATTATTATTGTTATTAACGTTAATATTACGATCACTATTAAACTGAAAATTGCATATGAAAACGAATAAATGAATATAAGAATATAATACATTATTATAGGAAAGTTTATGGAACAGTTAAAACAGGCGTTGAAATCTCGCTATCGTTACAGTTAATTGAATCGACTGCACACGAAGAAACATTATTAGTCAAATTATTGTTATCAAATATTTTGAATCCAGATTTGTTCAACAATTTTCTAATCTGCAAATCCTTTCTTCCGCTCAAAGCAGAGCAATGAGTAGAATCGACTTGAAACAGATGACGTCGTTCTCTAATACGTTCGTTAATGAGCGCGTGAACTGACGCTATTGGGTGTCGAAACGGCACAAACTCTTCTTTGAGCTCATTCTGGCAAAACTGGATTATCTTCTGCGTCATAACAGGTCCAGCAAATGCTTGCGAAAAACCGATTCTCATTAAAACGTTCGCAGGTGTGAATCGTTTACGAGCGGAACCCGGAATAAACTCAGGCTTTGTTTTCGGTTCCCTAATCAGTGATTTCCAATCAATTTCGAGCGAATCTAACATATGTTTTCGAGAATTGTTGTCTGAATCTAAAGCAGAGTCAATCGATTCTGATTCGCCAATAATTGCGTCTAATTCGTCATCGCTTATAGCCTCCAAAGCATCGTCTGCTTCTTTACTTTGAGGTGAAAACACATCGCGAGACGAATCTCTTCTATTTATTGCGTTCAACTTATAGTCATTATATAAATCTACGAAAAACATCACATAAAAAACAAGATTAATGCGTGCGACATATAATTTGGTTTATATCTATTTTAGAAAATAAAGAGAGCATAACAACAACAACGACAACAAAAAACTTTTAAATTAACCTTTTTCTTGAGTAGTTTCGGAAAGATTTCCGGTCTCTGCCTCATCTAAAGTCTCAAAGCCATCAGTTTGAAGCAATAATTCATCCTCGCCTTCACTCCAATCGCTGAAATTGTCATCCGATTCGTCTTCGTTTTTCGTGTCATCAAATCTTTTTGATACGAGTTTTTCCTCATTTTCGCCGATAGTAGTGGTAGTTTCGGATTCGTGCGATGGAAATATCATATCGATTTCGCAAACATCAGGTATACTACTATCAGCACTTATAGGAGACATTTCATCAATAATGGGCGCCACTTCTGGTTTTTCAATACTCTTAGTGTCAGTATTCTGCGAGTGAATAACGCGTTCTTGTAATTGATTCGATAACGCATCTGATTTAGATCTATGCGAACGAACACTAGTGTTCGATGAAGCGCTGCTCACGACACTAACTTTACTAATTTTCGAGTGACTGGAATGCGCGGGCGAGTGATCTCTAGAATAAGCGCTTCTCTTCCCATCGTGACTACTCGTTACTGATTGATTGTCACGATCCGAGAAACGGCTATCACGCGAGTGATCGCGTTTATTATCGTTGTTCGACGCAACTGATAGATGAGAACTGCGATCGCTTTTTCCCGAAACACTACTCTTCACATCGAGTTTTGACTTCAACTCATCACTCTTTTCCGTTATTTTCGATACATTTGAAATATCGTGCTTAAGTTTTGAATCAGATTTCTGTTTGTAATCAACCTTTTCGTGTTTTTTGGTTTCTTCATTGTACCTATTTTTGTGATTCGTTTGATTATCATGTCTGCTGTTAATTGATTTTTCACTGGATATCGCTTCTCGAGTCCTTTTCGATGGCGGAGAGTATGAATGATCGCGAGGATAACTCGTGGACGATCTTTGATGATCATTCTATTAGAAATTTAAAAATAAAATTTAATTACAATTACAAAGTAATAATTTCGAATATAGAAAATGATTTTGAATGCGAAATCAGGTAATAATACTTTATTTCGTTTTGCGTCGACAGCACTTGAATGATTTGGACCGAAACGTTCGGCTCTCACCCGTTTCTGTCTCTCCTGTTCGTCGAGACTAATGCGCACATTTCCGTGTCGATCCAACTTCAGTCCACTCGAAGTTGTCAACGGTTTTCTCTGTTCACCATTAGAATTGTCTGAACATTTGACACTTCGCGACACAGAACTGGACACAGAATGGTGTCGAGACTCCGAAGAAGTAACAGATGTAACACTTTTGGGATTATCAGTACGAGTGACTGATTTTGACGACTTATTTCTGTCACTATTACTACAAGTACTGCTCTCTGTTTTAGTCAATGATTTTATAGTTGAAGTATAGGAACCGCTTTCGGATAATGTCGAAGAGCTTCTACTTCTCAAATCTTCGACAGACGGTTGCAAATGAACGCTAACCTCAGCTTTAGATATATTATGCGATTCCTCATTACCACTACTCGTTTCTAGTTCTTGCAACTCTCTCTGCAGTTGCAATCGCTTTCTCTCCAACTCTTCGTCGTCGTCGTCGTCCCACTTATGGCCACTTATCGCCGATCGCTTAACCGATGAAAAGCTGATCAAATGCGGATGAGTTGCTGGCGATGGCGAACGTTTAACCATCACTAATGACTTCACTTTATTATCTTTATTCTCATCAGTTTTAATTGCGGATGATTTGTGTGATGATTGCGAGTTCAACGTGATTCGAGGCGATTGTGGTTTCGATGACACCGATGACGATGTGCTGGCGTTCGCAATACATATTGACTGCGAAACAGTGGTCGACACCGATGTCGGAGACATTATTTCACGACGCTTTTGACGCACTTTTATACGTAAATCTGTTTCTTCAAACTCAGTTCGCGTGAAACCTCTTCGCGAGTCAATGGTTCGCGTTATGGGAAAATGTCCGCCCAATCGTTCGAATACCGATTTCCGTTCGGATGGCTGTGGCGTCACATTCGACACCACATTCGCGTGCGAACTATCAGTTGATTTCGATTGTGATTGCGATTGCGATTTCGATTGACGGTACTCTTCGTTTTGATTGTTCGCAATCGATTTCGATTCCATCTTTCGTCGATTGTGACTCATTATTCATTCATCCACTCATTTATTGATTAAACAATTTCAAAGGTAACACATTATTAATATTAATGATTACTTGGTATGAAACTAACGAAACCAAACATCACATCACATAATATGACATAACGCATGATCAATGTTGAGGTAGAGCTGAACGCCTGTAACCACTCATCGATGCGTTCAAAATGTTTTCGTTAGTCAACAGCTCTACTCTTCAAACACACGTGCGTTATGTTTGTGTTTTGTTATCGCTTTTTAAAACTATTTTCATACATTAGTTGATTGTATTTTGATAATGTTTTCATAGATTATATCATAGATATTATTTGATTTTAATGGAAGAGAAAGCTTTCGAGTCGTTAAAACCAAACACATCCACAGCACTCATTGTATATTCATTTTTTAATATTAAATATATTAATTTTAGTATAAATGTTTTCAGCAATTTTTGCTACTTTTTTATTTCGATAATTATAATTTTAGATTATATATTAACCAAATCACTTAAATATTGATTTAATTTATTCAGATTTATTAATTCAATTTTTAAAGATTAATGCGATTTTAACTCAGTATCAGTTATTTACACACAAATAGAAAATCGTATAAGTTTTGTTATAAACCATACATTTTTTAATCCTTAATAGACTAGTAAATCGTTAGAATCCTTAAACCCGAATCCAACCCGACAGGTCTCAACCCGACCCGAACCCGATTATCAAAATAATTTTATATCTCTATTTGTTTTGCTAAATTTTTTCAAAAATGTAAACGATAGTAAAACTTACTTAAAAATACAAATAATATTAATAGAGTAAGTATTATTTAGGTTATATAAAATGTTATATTTTAAAATTTTTTGCAAATTTTTAAAGGTTTTCTGGTATAAATCAATGTTTTATTGGTTTGTCGGGTTTTCTTCGAAATTTTTCAAAACCCGACCCGAACAGTTTTGAGCCAGAACCCGAACCCTACATTTCGGGTACCCATTTACTAGTCTAATCCATAAGAACCGAATTTATTTTACTAAATTTCAATTTTAAGAAATACTAAATCAAAACATTGCTCAATATATCGGAAAGAAGTTGTTAATAAAAATTTAAACAAAATTTATTTGCAATTTAAATTAAGTGCGAATCAAATTTCGTTGTAATAATAAATATAAAATATTTGATTTATTTAAACTACATTTGAATCAATTGATTGATAGGGCGGAGCAGTGGCCGGTATGAGTGTTGACGCAGTTTTATTTCCAATCGATACCATTAAAACCCGACTTCAAAGTGACTTAGGATTTTGGAAATCTGGGGGTTTTCGCAATATTTATGGTGGATTAGCGTCAACAATGGCTGGATCGGCACCTAATGGTATGAACCATTTATTATGCTATAAACATAACTACCGTATAATTGCATATAATTTATGAAATGAATAGCGGCGTTGTTTTTCTGTACTTACGAAACAACTAAAAAAGTATTGAATCGTCACGTTTCTTCTAAATATCAACCAATGGTTCACATGACATCTGCATGTTTCGGAGAAGTGGTATGTTATCAAAACTTAATTAAAAGAATATGGGATTTGCTTGAAATAGTAACTCATCGATAGATGGCTTGTCTAATCCGAGTGCCGGTAGAAGTTGTGAAACAAAGAGCTCAAACGTCTCACAGCAGTAGTTTGGAAGTTCTTCGCCGAACTGTATTAAGCGAAGGTATAAGAGGACTCTATCGCGGTTATATGAGTACTGTTGTACGTGAAGTACCTTTTTCGCTCATTCAATTCCCATTGTGGGAGTTTCTTAAGAAATTCTGGGGTAATTATCAAAATCAAACTGTTAAGCCATGGCAGGCCACGGTTTGCGGTGCGTTTTCGGGTGGAATCGCAGCTTTTATAACTACACCTTTAGACGTCGCCAAAACTAAGATAATGCTCGCGCAAAAAGGTTCGCTTATTTCTTCTGGAAATATTTTTCTTGTACTCAAATCCGTGAAGAGAGAAAAAGGAATTTCTGGGTATATTATTATATTTATGTTGTAACTCATTATATCAGACATTCGATGTAATTTTAATTTAATCTCAAATATATCCATAAATTGGTTTTTAATTTTAAATTATCATTAGAGTTTAAGATAACTACGGTACAGTATTAAAGTTTATCGATAATATTTATATTAACTATTTAAATATGTTTATATACATAATTTATAAAGATATTTAAATTTACCCACGCTTTAAATTAATTGTAATATTCTAATATTTAATTAAAGGTTATATGCGGGTGCCATTCCTAGAGTGATATGGATATCGATTGGTGGCGCGATATTCTTAGGAGGATATGAAAAAGTAGTCACAACTATACAAAACATGTAAATTTATGAAATTATTTCAATTAATAGAGTTTAATCATATAGTTTAACAAAGTTTATTGATTGTATACATTTTGCTATTATTTTTACAAATCCAATAAATTAAATGTTATGTTTTATTTTATAAAATATAATTAATTTCAATTTATTTTCAAAGCGCTGTATTTATAGTTGCATATGAAATGAGCTAAAAATATAAAGAGGAATAATCGTTATTATGAGAATTAAAACACGATTCAAAGAATAATCGTACGCATAAAGTACCGTATTTTTAAGAAACAGAACATCTGATAATATCATAATTTTAATTTTTAAGCCCAATAATATCAAATAATACATTATATTTCAGACTTTTCAGAAATTTAAAAACTGATTCCTGTAAACATACAATAAGTTTACAGAAAGTATTCGTTTATAATAATAACAGTCATTAAAATTATTTAATACCTCATAAAATCTGCAGATGATTTCATAAGAACGCGTTGAAACTCGTTGAATGATAGACAGCCGTCATTATCGAGATCTGCTTCCGATAATATAGAATCGATTAATTTATTTAATTCATTTTCGTCTAATTTCTCGTTTCCAGTTAATAAACTGATTAATTCTTGCAGATCCTCTCTCGAGATATAACCATCGCTATCGAAATCTTAACATAATGTTCAAATAAACTATCAATAATTTAATTTTATTCTTTTTAAAAATCCAATAAAAAATATTCTAAAAATTTTCACTCAAACTTATGTAGTAATTTATTAAATTAATGTGTTATTAAACTAACCATAAACCATAAAAGCATATTCAGCTTTCTTCTCGAGCGGTGCTTCAGTACTTAAAATTGACATCATATCAAGAAAGTCTTCGAATGATAGTTTTCCATCGTTATTCGAGGAAAATATTTGACACAAACGGTCACTGAATGGATTATGCTTTAGAAATAAATGATAATATTATTTCAAATATTGTTGATGACAATTTTCAGACATCGGATATTTGGGATTAAAAAGTTACAAAATTTAGTTGTTATATGGGAATAAAATGTTAAATTTTTGATTGTTAAATAAATCTTAGTTTTTTTAGAGTATGGCTGGTTTTTAGATAGCTCTGATAGATCTTCTGGACTATAAAAAATTTATAATTTCAAATCGGATTAAAACTTTATGAAAATAATTTTAGTAAATTACCCGTATTCCCCGACATACTACCCCATGGGGTAAATGAAGTCAGACTCGATGAATACGAAATTATGGTCGGTTGCCATGGGGTATAATCTTAGTTTTTGCCCCATGGGTGGCAAAAACTCATTTTCAATAACATGGGGTAAAAACTCGGTATCAATAACATACCCAATTAGTATTCACAGTTACAGTTATTGAAACTGACTTTTAAGCCCATGAGGCTAACAATGACTTTTTATAGTTACCGGTTTCTATGGGGCATAAACTAAGGTTATGCCCCACCTCTCATTGAGAATGACTTGAAGTCACCCTATGGGGCTGTTTGTCGGGGAATACGTACGTAAGCATCTTAAAATTATATTTTTATCCAAAATTTACAGTAATTACAAAATAGTATTATTATTAAATTACTTTTTTCGGTATTAAATTAAAAAGTTGACTTATAATTTAAACTTAATAGGCATTTTTATTCAGAAAAACAATTGAAATGTTTATTTTTCTGACCAAAGTTTACAAATTTGGGACATAATCAATGTTTTATAAAATTAAGTTGTTATAAAGAATTTTATCAAGTTTTGGTTGTATTTGGGGAAATCCTAAATATCCGATGTCTGATAATTAACGTTAACTACAATTCGTATACTATTTAACGATTACCGTATCTTCTAAATACTGTATCTTAAAATAATCTCTCAAAACAGACCAAATTATTTATTTATGAAGTGTCTATTGAAATATAGAGATTATATGTGTTACGTTGCATTGATTATGGCTAATGTATGAAATTATTATCGAGTTTTTATTTATTTTTTACCAACCATTACTTGTTTACGTAAGCTAAATAAAGTACCGAATGTTTCCGATAAGAAGGACTTTAATAAAATAGAAAGGCTTATTACGCTAACAGCTTGTTTTCAAATTTATTAAAGATTTCGTTATCGTAAGCTCTTATATTTTTATTTTTTCAGCAATAACTTAATGAAATATTATTGAATTTATATGCAATTGAAATAACCGTATAAATTTATCCGTTCATATGACGCCATAAGTTTTTAAAAAGTTTTCCTTTAGTATTGTATAATTATAAAAGTGATAAGACTTAAAAAGATAAACAAATAATTACCATATATATCAATATCAATATTAATGATTATAGCCTCAAAATGATAGCATTTGCGACTTTTTTATAAACCATAATTTTCATAAGCCATAGCTCTGTAAATTTGTATGCACACAAATCACATAAAACGGAGTTATAACTCCATTTAATATTGCTATTCTTGCTATTTTTAATGATTATGCTTTAACTGATTTGTAGAAATAAATGCTATTTTGCTAGTTTTTACGCAATTTTCCAAAAAATTAAAAAATTATCGTTTAAATCCGATTATTTTTGCAATGCCCTTAAAAATTCTTTTAAAAAAATATTAACAAATTTTAGTAAACAAAAAATTTATTTTACAAAATTTATTAGTTTCTTTTCTAAATGATAGTTATTCTTTGATTTAAATGAAATATCTTATAAAATACAGTAAATGATATTTTTAATGCTATTTTGGTCAATTTTTAAAGCAATTTATAGACAATTTTTATATACTACTTTATAAATGCTATTATTTTGAGGCTCTATTAATGATATACGTATAAACTTAAGATACTGTAAAATACGTATAAATATAAACTATAATAATATAAACTTACGTTTGCGAACGAAATAAAAAATAATTGATCGTCACTAAACTGAGACATACTTCCCGGCAATTTTTTCATATCTTCTTTAAACCGGCTTTTGTATAATTGATACGCCTTTAGACATTAATATAGCGTAAAATGTAAGAAAAATAATGATTAGAGACGAATAATTATCCATTATTTTTAACTTAATTATACTCGATATGCTTCTCGTATGCCTCCGTTATCAGCAATATTTTCTCCTAATGTTCTCAGACCATTCACCTAAACATTAAAACTAATTTCGTTAATGAACGATATAAAGCGTAACTCATTCCCCAGTTTTAATCGCAATCAAAAAGATAAACGAAATTAATGTTAATATGCGTTATTTCCACAATTTACCATTAATTCTCGCTTTGCAACAACCATTGCATTAATTCCACAAATAAAACGCATACATACAATGTATAATATTGTTGCTTCAATTATCATTTAAATTATAAAAACCTCATTGTTTCACTATTTACATAATTTATAATCCAAACTTAATTTGCATAGTAATATATACTACGATTTTTTATATTGAATGCAAGATCGCCTCCAAACTTATTCCACTCGAACACACTTAAGTGCGCATTTAAATATTAAAAGAATTATAGCTTACGGTCATGTTCTGCTCTTCGAAATGATATTTGTTGTATTGATCCACAAAACATAGTGATTTATTAATAAATAGATCTCTCGTTGAATTTGTCCACCAATTTTTTAACGCTCCATTAGAGTCGTAGTGACTTCCTGTATAAATATTTATCATGCATTGAATCAGAATAATATAAATGATTTTAATGGAATTAAAATTGATTAATAAATAAATTAAATTATGAAATATTTGCTATTATTTCGAGTCTTCTCTTAATAATTCTCTAACAAATAATTTGATTTTTATAATATTTTAATAATTGATTTGATAGTTTTCTTACCACTATTATCAAATCCATGTGTCATTTCATGTCCAATAATCATACCAATTGAACCCAAATTCATGGCCCTATATATTAAATTTTTTAACAAAAAAATAATTAATATTATAAATAGATATTTTTAATGATGAGAATGAGTTACATCGGTCTTCCAAACATATAGAACGGATACTGCGCGATACCCGCTGGAAAATCTGTAAAAAAACGTTTTAAAGTTAATACATAGATGTTTGTTGAAAATATTGGGATTTTAAAAGCAATATTTAATGCACGCTTGTTTGGTCAAAGCGTTTGTTTGCGCTTCTATTGTTATTTGAGTTTTATATGATTTTAATGCCGTATAATGTTTTATGAATATATTTTTTGAAACTTTAATAAATTACAGAAGAATTAAAAATTATTAATTATTAATTATAGTGAATCATAAATATAGCTTTGCGCTCTTGACAACTATAACTAATTATGCGACAATACTTTAACAAAATGCATTTTACTTTTATTTTTAAGAATTCTACTAATTTTTATTTTTGTGATTTAATCCTATAAGTTTTATTACATAATAAAGTTAATATAAGCTCAATTTCTTTTTTTAAAACATCTATTATTTTTCACAATTTTTTACATTAAAATTGTTAATATTTACTTATATTAAAAGTTTTTGACTGCACTACGCGTAAGGACATTCTCACTTCACTCTGTTAATTAATCAGTTTTCATTAAACACTAACGTAAAGTTCTAATTAATTTTATTAATACTAAATAATGAAAAATGTAAATTTTATATATTTAGGTTTACTACAGTTAATGCATATTTATAGAAATCTAAATTATTAAGGCATTTATAATTTTCTTTATCAAATGAGCTTAAAAGTCTTCAATTTAGTTAAATATCACCATATAAAAAATATCAAATGCGATTTTATCCGTTTTATTTATAATAAAGTTCCTAATTTTAAATATAGATAAAATATTTAATATCAATGCTTAGAAAGAGGGAATTAAAAGCTATTTCGCAGCAAAAGTAAAAGATTAGTTTAAAATTAAAAAGGGATAAACTATTTTAAAACAAAACAAAATGCATACAAATTCCATTCGTTGAGAAATAATAAAACGCGTTTACGTCCATTGCGTTTTGTGATGGCCAGCTAATAATTTGCGACATAAGAATTTTAAAATTAATTACCAGATTTAAAAATTAAGTGAAATTTATCACTAAAAATTTAAAATTATATATGGAAGTGTTTTACCGTCAGTTTTTAACTCTGATTAATTAAGAACTTAATTATTTAAGAGTTGTCTGTTTAAAATATAAAATACTATCAAAAAATATAATTAATGTTATAAAGTATATGAAGGGTAAATGATGTGATGAGAAAAAAGAAGAGAGAAAAGGAGAAAGAGATCAGAACATATTTGTGGAAATGTTGTGCAATAATGAATCCTAAAATCAAATGTCAAAAGTCATGGTCAACTATTGCGCTATCGTATAGTTATGTCTACCATAAGTTTGCTTTATTTTATAGGTTATAATAAATAAGCACTGAAAACTAATCGTAAATTCTTAATAATTTCATTGACCTCACTCTAGTGAACAAACTTAATATTAATGCTATGAAAAGAAAGACGTAACAAACAAGCAATAATATTAATAGACTAAAAACGCAATTCTTATCTACAATTTACTTTTTCTCATTACTATCAGACTTTGATGACACGGTTAGGCTATACAGCATAAAACTAGTGCAAACGCATATATATTGTATAGACTGCGTAAGATAATATATATAAGCTTATTCTATATATAATGAAAATTTTCTCATCACAAACCAAGAGCTGCATTCGTTTTCAATTTTATCGCTGAGATCCAAAATCTGTTGCAACTGATTGGCTTCGTTTATTTGTAAAACTGACGCGAAAAAATTATCTGTGGAGATATTGCCGATCTGTAAATATAAAGTGGAATTGCACTTAAAAAATAATATAATATGTTGACGCGATATAATCTATGTCTGTGTTGACGCCCTGTATATTTATTATTATTTGTATTTTTATTACGTTCATTCGATAGAATAATAAAATAACTAAAACTACAGTAAAATTAATTATTAATAGGATATACAAAATGAGACGAAAAGCTTTATTTACTCTGTCGTAATAGAGTTCTAACTTAATGTCATCCATTGTCCACTCAGGAAACGCTATATTCTGAGACATTGTGTCTAATTTATTGATAGCCTCTCTCTTAGTGTTGGCATCCATCCAACTATTTTCCTCTAACAGCTGATAGAATGACTCGTGCAGAAGCGATATCAAGAATTTCATGTCTTGTCGAGAACTTTGTCGATAGAAATTGTCGAGATAGAGACGCCCTAACAGGTCAGGCAACAGCTTCTCTGTGATGCCAAAGCATATGTTTGGCAGCACTTCTGGTGCGTCCAGTTTGTCCACTAATATCTCAATCATATTGGTTGTGGTGTATTCTCCGAAATGCAAGGCCACATGTGTGGCGAAATAATTCGCCAAAATTCTTTAAATTAAAAAATTTTTATATGACATTTTTTTGCTGGACATAAATTATTATATTTTTCATTTATGGTTATAAATCGTTTTTTAAATACAAACTATTTCTATAATGGTTTATTGATTTGAATTCGTTTAAAGAAAAAATTTGTTTGTAATCACCGTTTATCCGTCGAATTAATAAGCGATCCGATGTTCTTAAGGTAATCGAAATCAGGCACCAAAACCTCTTCGTTGTCTTCTAGTGTCGAGTTAAATATATCGTTAAGTATTCGTGAGAAATTAATATCTGGATAGAGTGCATCCAAATCTTTAACAAGAACTATATGTTTGTCATAATTTTTTTGATAATAATCTAGAGATCTAACAGGCGATGCGCTTTTCGTTAATTTAAGCCTAAACTCGTACATAAGCTTAATATCGTCATCAATTCTCGAGCTGTACGCGTGTCCAGCGTTTAGCTCTTGAACTATATTTTTTATTAGATATGATTCGGCCTTCAATTGGTCTGTACTTCCATTAAAAGCGGGATATTGTTGCTGCTGTTGATCAGCCAATGCTGGCCCTATCTATAAAAACGCATTAATAATATTTTTTTAAATTTAATATATAAGTGAGAAAATATTTGAATTTATAATAAAAACTAGTATCGGAGACATGAAAGCAAATATCTGTTAATTTAATTTACTTTTAATATGCTGCGACTGGTGTTTCGCCAGTCATTAATCACTTCTATCCTCATAATTAAGTACAGTTTAATTTTGATTAATTTAATAAAAGTTTGGGTCCAATCATAATCGATGTCAGACCACGTTTTCGTGATTGTGGGCCATCCGCCGATTCCGTCTAATATTTTCAATAAAGGCGAATATCCAACAGAATTTCGCGAATCTATTTTTATATATAACAGATAATGTATGTTCAAAACAGTGTAATAAATTGAATACAAAACAAATTTCGCAAATGAAGATAAATTATTAAAGGTCTGCTTTTATTACGCGTTCATTGTTGAAAAATTGCATTTATATTAAGCTAATTAGCTCTCGTTTATTTGATTTCGCTGTTTAAATGTTTGCGCATTTGTTGCGCAAATAAAAGCATCAAACCTAATGAAGATACTTATTTTTTACTGAAATGAATTTGCTATGTTTAGCGACAATGTTTCTATTTGCACATTACTCGACAGGAAAATTTTTCGTTTTCTTGTTAAACAGTTGTAATTGAAACCTTGAACCATTGAAAATTAGCGCAATTCACTTCATTATGAAACAACTGAAGTTCATTATCATTACTGATACTATTGTTTGCATTTATTTTGAAATCACATCCTTAATGTTTAAGTGTTAAAAAGTTTTTTCTTTCTATAACTGTTCATTATATACAATTTTTTGAAAAAAAGTTTGAATTTTATGATTTATATTCTCAGTTATATAATTTATATTGAAAAAAAGTATTATTAAGTTAAGATATAACAAGTCAAGCATACAATTTTCGTTTTGTTCGTTTCATGGTTTGTTAGCAGTATATTTTTCTTTGCTTTTCCCTGAGATTATGTAACACTTAATTTGGCTAATTTGGGTAAAAGCAAACGTAAAGTATACGCGAGTTAACCCAATTACTTTTTTTTGTAAATCTTTTTCAAGGATTTTTTCAGGAAAAATTGGGTTAAAATAAAAATATGTAATTCGAAGCTTTATATTACATTTATTTGATGTCTTATTTTTTTGCATGATATAAATAACATATTTACATATAAATGACAAAAATGTATCAAATATGTCAAAATCAAACCATTGTACTGAACTTAAGAGCTAATTAACCAAAGCTACCTCAAGAAATAATAAGCTTATCATAGTGTCTTATAATACTTATAATTTTCTTCAACTCAATTATGAAATGTCATTCTGATTAAAACAGGATTACTGTATTTTTAGTAACTTAACTTTAGTGACATATATATAAAGGGTAAATATTAATTAAGTAAATATAATTACTCGTATTAATGCATCCATGATAAAAGTTGTACAGCTTTTTGATTGCATTCGGAGTTTTTCCGACATCCGATCTTTCATCCAACAGTTCTTTTTATGAAGAAAAAGGAAAGTAAGTAAATGGTGATTAGAATGTGTTCGGTTAAATAGCTTCGATAAACAGAAATCTATTTATATCATGTCAATTACTTCTGAGATCATTTCTCATGCCATACGATAATTTATAGAAGTGAGACCATCCGTCAACATTTGCTGGAAATGGATGGTCTTCTTTCCATTTGCCGCACACGTATTGATAAAAGTCGTCGCATGGATCTGCGTTCAGATCCATCGAACTCGACAGATATCCGGCTTTAATTTAATCAATAATCAATCAATATATTCATAATTAGATTTATCGAGAATGTTTAAAATTAATTTTTATCTTATGCTCGTTAAATGTAATGTAATTGATAATTAGGCTGAACACACACACACACGTGTTAGAATATTCATGCTTTTTAATTGAGTTGTTTTCAAAATTAATGCATGTTATTTGCAAATTTTAAAACATCTTTACGTATAGATTAAATTTTATTTATGTTCCGAAATAAGACTCTAATAAGAAAAGGCATATCCAAAAAGCAACTTTCTGTTATTAGCATTGCCTTAAATGTATATGAATTGTTAGACGGATTTAATATTCAATGAGTTAGACAGAGATTTAAGTGAAAAAAAACCCAATTCCTTGGAGCCTCATTAAAATTGCAGTTTTAATACAAATAAAGTAAGTAAATGCGGAAGCATTGTATAAAAACTTGTGAACCAAAGCTTTTTAAACTAAACTTAAACTAAAAAACTTATAAATACCTAATATTAACAGAATTTTTTTGAAAAAAGTAATTACAACTCTCAGATAATGTGCAATCAATAATATTTGTTAAATTAAAAAATATTATGTTAAAAGAGATATCTAGTTAATGGTGTTGTTTCGACATCTTTAGTTCTATAAATACATACCTGAAAGAATGCATTCTTCGCTGAAACAAACCGTTTCTATAGAAAGTAAAAAGGAATAAAATTTAATTTATAATCGATTAATTAATAAATATGTTTTTAACTTTAAATATTAATTTATATGCAAATGCATAAATTAGAAAAACTATTGCTTAATTTTTTTCACTAAAAACATAAAAATTTACGAATTAATTAAAATGGTTTATCTATAATTGCTAATTACTTATATTAATTTATTCGTACTGAATAATTTTTGAATTATATTATTTAAATTTATAGTATATAATGTTTTCTGTTTTTGTGCATACAAGTTGTGGTATTATTAATTAAATTTCTAAATATTTTTTAAGAATTTTGTCTCATTATTTTCGTCTAATTCGAGTTTTTGTTAAATTATTTAATTTAGAATAATCTAAAGTATTTTTAAATTAAAATGAATATATTTTCTTATTTAGATAAATCTAAGTTTAGTTATTCGATATAAATCCGATCTTTGAAACTGATTTTTCGATTTTACTATTTATTCAAAATTAGGTATGAATTGATCTTTGATCTAAAACATCAAAAATTGTTCGGAATTTTTTATTCCTATAAATTATATATTTTACGGTACTAGACTGTGTGAGCAAATCAGTTATTAATTATAATGTAAAATATATGAAGATTTCCTTCACATCTCACAGTATAGAAGTTTTTTAATGCCAATTATTAAGCAATAAAAAAGATCCATAATTTCGTAAAAGGAAAAATAAACAATTTTCAGCAACAAGTCATTTAAGATTTTTTAATGTGGGAGTATTTTGTAATTTAAAAGAGATTAACTTTTTATTTTCAATAAATAAATACTCGTTTAAAATCGAAGTAAATATTTTCCCGTTAATATATATCTCAAAACAAAAATAGTTGAATATTTGAAATACCGTTGATATATAATAAAATGTCGACATTATCTAATTCTTTCAATATCTAAAAATGTTTTTTCCCAATAAAAGTAAGAAAACATTCAGAAAAATGCAAGGTTTTATTTAACTTAATTATTGTATATAAATTCGAAAATTTTTTAATTGTTTTGGCTTTGAATTAAATTATACAAAAAAACACGTGTTTGTAGAAATGATTAGAGTTGGGCGCGAATTCGAATATAAGCAGATGCGGATGCTTACAAATTTTAGCCATATTTTACGGATTGGATGATTGAAATTTTTTTATATGTGGATTGAATACGGAGCAGATAAATCATATTTTAGTGCGGGTCGGATGCGGATCGGGTCATTATTTAATGATTTATCCGTGGATTATCCGCAATTATCTGCATAAATTTTTTTCGTAGTTTTAAACAAAAAATGACTATAAATGTTTTATTTTTATATAATCTATAATATCAAATAATTAAGAAATGTATAATAACATTATTACAGCACTATAAATAAATATTTTAACTTTATTTTAAGTTATCGAAGCTCATGTAAAAAATATTAAACGCAGAAAATATTTATTTATTTGAATATAATATGTCTTAAGTTATCATTTAAGTTCAAATATGCAGACTAAGGGGGATATCCGCTTAGGATAGCGGATTGTTTAAAAATTTTTAATTGCGGATGCGGATCGGGTCGGATAGCATTAAAATTCTGCAGATGAGTGCGGGGCGGATAACCTTAAACGTAAATTTTTTCGGATGAATGCGAATCGGGGTTTTTCGTATCTGCGCTCATCTCTAGAAATGATTATACCACAGTCTATTCCCAATTAATTTCGAATTTAATTGAAGCTCAATAAATATCTAAAAGTGCTATTGTTTTTTTCGGTTATTTTTCTGTCGTGTTGTCAAAAATCTAAATTTACTGTACGCAGAAAGCCTTGAACAAAATTTCTAAATTAAGAAACTTTTTTTCGAAACACAAATTGCTATCTGTTAAGGCATGCTTCCAAGAAGATAGTGTGCACAGAAAAGAGCATAATAGCTTAGTATAGCTTCCTTAAAACAGTGACTTGAATTCTTGACAAGTTTGACGCGATATCATCTGCTAATGAGTCTGTTTAGCATATCTGAGTGGTTCTAGAAGTTCATACTTGTTCATCAATTTGGCGAACGTTTCGCTATTCGTTAAATTGAAATTTTAATTACATTTTTTGTACATTATTATAGATAATGTGCAGTTACTCGAACTAAATTATGCGTTTAATTTTCATTAGTTACTAAATGAGTTACGAATACTGTATCAGTAATTTTACTTATATAATATGTTATAAACAGAAAACGCAACAACTTTTCTGGTAATCAATTTATTCGCCTCAACAGAAGTTTTTTGAATCGAAGTTTTAACACTTTTATTTCTGTTTAATACTTTCTGCATACGATATATTTAGGTTATTTAGCTTATATGTTATAAGTTATAACCAAGGAGTTAAATATTCTTTGAGAAAAGCCCAAACAATCTTTGCAAATTCTTTGAACATTTCCTTAAATTTATTTGAATAATTCTGTGAAAATTTTTTGACAAAGTTAAAATAAATAAAATTATTTGAAGTTTTTTATACTTTTGGGCATATAGAGTGCATAAAAATTAAATGTGTAACCTTTTATTTTGGTGAAAATTAGCATTTCTAGCTTTAATAATATTATAAGCATATTTTGAGAAGTTTTAAATTTGCAAAATTCGTTCAGAAACATTGAAATTATTTGAGAAATTTTTATAGAATTTTTTGATTAAAGAATATTTTGACCTCTTGTTTATAACATAAATTAATGTGTAAATAAAGCCGATATATTATTCTTTAGTTTTTCCAATTGAATGCTGCGCTTCAAAAACCCTACTTAGCATATTAATTATTAAAAAAAAGCTTTAAGTGTCATGTATAACCTTTTCTTAATAAACTTTAGCTATTGTTGGAACTTTTGAATATTGAAAATAAATTCTATTTTAACAGCTATTTCTATTTTAATAAAAGTACCAATAAATCACAACAATGAAAAAGAATTAAATAACATGTTATTCAATAATTAATATGCTAAGTAGGGTTTTTGAAGCGCAGCATTCAATTATTAATCTTATCGATAATTCTCTAGTCATATGAGTTTAATATTAAAACTTCTGTTTAATTATACCTTCGTTTGGATTTATTGTCACAGCAATAAGCGATATCAATAATCCAATTGACACAATGCCAAGAAATGATGACAAAATTATTAGTTTTTTTGTCGAAGTTCTGTTTCGAAGAGAGTAAATCAAAAATAACAATATTAAATAAATTGTGATCTCGTGTTATGTTACAACTGTTATCCAAACATAACCACTACTTTAAAGCGCTGTACAACGAGTGGTCGCACATATAATTTACAGACACTAAACACAATTTAGCAAAAAAAAATATATAAAAAGCGATTTGAACCAAAAAATAGAGGAACTAAATATTGACGAGGCATATAAAGTTACATACAGTCGGATTTAATAGATTTTATTTCCAGTATTTGATACTTTTAGGTTAAACTTAGTGCAAATTATTACGAAGCTTAGCGTCTATTTTTTGACAAGTGTCTCAATTTAAACATATGATTGCGTGTGTTATACAACAGTAAACAACTTACAGCGAAGATAAAAATCCCATTTTTCCGTTATAATCTCTTTGATTGAGTTCTAAAGGAGAATAAACGTCAATTAAAGTTGCCATTTACTCACTTGAGTTTTTCATTCTTCATCGCATTAATCGAAAGGGTTTATTGGCGCACAAATACCGTACACACGTAGACACACACTGACGTCGATTTGTAATAAGTTATTAAACAACGCTATCGATAATCACTTACGTTAAATCTACTGAATTCATTTGCCTCACTCGTCGTACGAAAACTTGTTAAAAAGTACTCTATCATTATTTATAGAGATATCATACTTGAAAATAAGAAAAGCATTAGTAGCCTATAAATTATGAATTTATTCACGTTTTAGTAGACGACATTAAGCCGAAGATAAATAAAAGTATTAGTTGTTATTGAATAAATAAAATTATAATGCTTTTAATAATACATTTTGATCGCATTTTCGCTAATGGACGTCTATATATATATATATATCATTTATATATACAGATAAGATAGAGAGCTGGCGAATCTCTTATCGGAGGATTAACTGAAATGTCAATTGGTTTACGATACCATGAAAAGTAATTTTTTCCCATCATCTTTCGCTTTACTTAAAATTTTGAAATAGACTCGCAAAGTATCGTTGGGCGCCTTATGGGATGTTGACTCTTTCAACTTAACTACTCGATAGTTAAGAAATCGATACAGAAATAAGATAACTCTCAGTGATGTCACTAATTGTGTGTTAGATATTCTCCCCCTCTTTTAAGTGTTTGTGTGTGCAGTTTTTATTTAATATTGACTAATAGCGAGTTTATTGCAAATTTTAGTGCCACTTTACCACTCTTTAAACGACACTTAAGGAACTCATTCTGTTTTCATCTGAATTCTGTTTAATTATTTTATCGAAATAAAAGCTAAAAATATATCGCATCTCTTGGAAACTTTAGTGCAATAATTGTTGTTTTAATACTAAAAAGTTTTTATATTTTTACTCTGATTGCTGGGGTATTACGCAAATATTTTGTTTGAGACCAGCCAAACATCTCAAAAATGTCAATTTTAGTTTTAAATGAAAGCCAGACATCTCTCTTTTTTTAATTAAATGCTTAGAACAGCAATAAATAGATTAATATTTTAGATGAGTTGAGGCAATGCATAAAAATGAACTGTTTAAGCAAAAATATTTATAGTTTAACGCATAGTTATTTTATTTTTTACAAGTTTCGTCTCATGTTTTTGTTTTGTCTGTGTCGGCAAAACGTTCAATAAAAAGATTTTAATTAATTTTTTATGCAAATGATTATGAATTTCATAAAAAAATATAAATATATTGATATAAATCCAGGCACACGACTTGCGACTGTCATATTCTTTAATATAGAAATAATGATGGCATATCCGGGTATTTGTTTTTGTTATACTATGTTGTAGCGAAAACTACAATCACAAAGATTTTATCCACAACGCATTATCCGGTAAAGTTCTTATCAAAAATGTCTTTTTTTCTGTGTGATTAATTGACATTCTCAAGCATACCCATACCCATACACATTAAATTTCGCTCAATGAACGATTTATCAAAAAGTGTTCGTCGTTTAACAAAATCATTATACGGCACTTTAGACTGCATTTTTCCAAACATTTCGCGAAAATTTTTGATTCATAAGATTAAGTTTTCGTTTGGAATTAAAATTATTTTTGTTTAAATGCTTCTAAAGAAAATGAAATGTAATAACAGTTAATCATGAATTTTTTATACATAACGCATACTCCACTTATAAGTTTCGTTATCACTTCGCGTGCTCTTTAAAATTTAATCACTACGTAATGAGGCATTCACTCTCCAGTGCTTCTGATATGTTTACTGCACTGTATTCCGAACAAATTGAGTCAACAATATTTGTTATGCATCTAATTTTGAATTTATATGAATTACTTTGGGTAGAGATAGCAATAAACAGCGACAGACATTCTCTTTATTTATTCTCAATGTTTGATCTCGAGCTGACGCTTCACTTTATATTGATTAATGTTATTAGATTTACATTTAGAGCGTATTGTTTGGCCAAAAAAGTGTTTGAATAAACCAAGTTTTATTTGGGTGGTATAAAAACTTTGGAATAAAAGCCAAAATAGTTTTATGATTTTTTCAGTTTGATTTCTTTATAACATTCATAACAATGATGCGTAACAAACTCTCCATTGTTATCTGAATCAAGTTATTTTGATGCGCTATTATTTATTGCCGATCAATAACTGAGTCATTTCTTTGTTAATATTTATTTAAGTTATAATTAAAAGTTTTTCAATTAAAATTCTGATAAGTATATTGTTTACATCGCATCGATAAACATGAAGAGTTCTGCTGCACCTAAAATTTTTAGAATACAACAACAAATCTTTCATAATATTACAAACCGGGTCTAAAAACGAATATGAATTTTTGAATTCCTTGTTATTCTTGAATTGCATTTTGATGCCCGCCAGACACGACTCAACGTTGAATACTCCCACACTTTACGAATTTTAAACATAACACTACATAAAGTTTAATCACGTGAAATGTTTAAATTAAGCTCATGACTATAACTTAACGTTACTACTGCTTGGTTATGACATGTCTTAGATTTCAACGTTTGAGTGGTTTAAACGTATTGAATATAAGTGGCAATTTTAAAACTAAATATAGTGAAGTGAATTTTAAATATTAAAAAGTAAACCGTAAAGCGATTTTGATACTATATTTTCTTTTCCATTGTATTGATTAAATTTCGCAACGTTTCCTCAATTTCGCAATTTTAAAGACCATTTATTTTTCATATTCCATGAAATATTTTAAAATTATTTTTAGCACTCAAAGCTTAAGTTACAAAATAATAAAATTTCATATCACAAATTGGTATTTAAAGAATCTTTTTTTCCACTCTCTTGTAATTAAATTTAGTTTTATTGCGCAAACATAAAATATCTTTTTAAAAATGATATTCTGTAAGAGAAGTATATTCTATAAATATGCAATGTTTTTCACTTTTATACCGTTACATCTCGCTATGAAAAATAAAATAATTTTACTAACTTTTTATACATATTCTCTTATTGCCTCACTTATTGTGGGTTATGTTTAAAAATTGATTAAATTAGTTTCTAGTTTCTAAAGAGCATCTATGTTTACAAGCAAAACACTTTACATTTATTATAATCGTTCAAATTTCGGGATAAATTCTTTTTATATAACCATTCAGTGACGTGAATATTCTTGAAACTTTTAAAATTTCCAGTATTTATAAAACAGAAAATTGAAGAAATTCTTTATATCAAACGAAATTTTTAAAATAATTAAAGCCATAAAATTATGAGGAATTTTAGTAATATAAGAGAATACCAAACGCATAATTGATTGAATGAAAAAGAATGGTATGCTCTATATTAACATGATTTTTATTTTTTCTCACTAAGACTTAATAATCGCGTATATATATAAGAATATTCTCCTACATATTTAATAATAAAAACGTTTTCAAGTTAAGTTAAAATTATTTTTTAGTTTTAGTGGTTATCTAAGACGACATATAATAGACCAGTGCTTTTCACTGACTAAATCTAACCATTGGTCAATGATGTTTAAAAATAATCTGAATTTCATTATCACGATCCGTATTTTAAATGTCAATTTACAAATGTTGAGTTCAAATACAAAATTATAACTTGTATTTTTGAAGTTTATTTATGTTTTTAAAGGATGTAAAACAATTTGGTAAAAAATATCAGCAAAACAATACTTAGAAACAAAATGTATTCGATATTTAAAGTCAATATTTACGCATTTACAGAATCTATAAATAATTTTGAGTTTAAATCTGAGCGACAAAAGAATGCATTATCAATAGAGAAGGGTTTTTCATCATTTAAAATTAAATCCAGAGATTATATGCAAAATCGAGTTAAAGAAAATTCTGAATGATATGTTCCGCATTATTATGAAAAGGATTTTTAGCCCTCTTTAATAAAAATTCTACTGTTTTTGATAATGATAAGTCCGCGTGTTAAATAAAAAGTAAAACTTTCATTAGATTAAATCAAAAGTGAGATATTTATTAATCATACGTTCTTGTTTTAATACGATATTTAAAAAAATTCTACATTATCTTTTTTATTTAAATTATATCTTTATAAAGTAAAAAAACATACAAAAAATTTTAACTTTAATTTTAATATTTACAAAATGAATATATCAGCAAAATAACATGAATATTATTATTTTATTGCTTTTTTGAAACTTACAACAGTTTTTCCAAATAAATTGTTTCTGAAGTTTTTTGGAAAAAACCTAATAATAAGCTTTAATATAAATATGACTTTAAAATTTTAGTAAGAGGGAAATTTTTTTGTCAAATTCTTGCAACAAATATAAAATTACAGCAATAAAATTTGAAATGGCAACAATAAAGTTATAGTTTTTTATTTTTTCCCGTTCAAATTTAAGCATTTAGCGATTAAAATCCAACCAAAATGAAAATACAACCTCACAATGTTTAGATTTCTTTGATCTCACTTTCAAAAAACAATTCTTCGAAAGAATGAATAAGATATTTGTTTGTATAAAAAACAAATAAAAGATTTCTAACTTTTTTTATGGTTTACTCTATAGTCTGAAACGGGTACCCGATTTGTCGGACACCAGACGATTTGCTCTGATCGGGCCTCGAATCTTAAACCAAAAAAATGTTTGGCATTGATTTTTAAAAAATTTTTGTCTTGTAATCGAAGTTTTGTTGTTCTAATATATTAAAAACATTAAAAGAACTTTATCAATGTATATAAAACTTTTAAAAAGTACAATTTTTACCATTTATGAGAACAATATAATCATATGGCGCCCGTTATGTTTGCTGAATTATCTGCTTTTGCGTTTTAAAAAATAATCGGATCGGGCTTAAAAATTTTAGCGATTTGGAAGTCTAGTTTACTCAACTTATAAAAAATAAATGTGACGCTTAAACAATTAAAATGTATAATATAAAGTAATTGCAAATAATCTTTAAATTGATAGCAGATTAGTAAATCTTCAACCATTTACTCTACCGTTTCTGGTATTATTATAGCAATAAAATAGATATAATTGACGTTAAAAGGCAAACGCTATTACTATAAATTATACATTATTTTTTTGCTGACGAATCCATTGTTATCGTTGAATGACGCGCTATATTCGAGATAATGACTATGAATCTAACAATACATTCTTCACTAATTTAATTATATTTTCTTATATGATTCGTATTTAATTCGATCAATATTGTCATTGAGAGGTTGTCTAAGTTTTCCGGCGAATGAGTTAAGAGCACAGAGAAAGATGATTTACAATAAGGATATTAGTTTCTGTCATTATTGTTATAGCAATTTATTTTAAATTATAGGATAATAAAACAATAACAATAAGCAAAACATCTGGTGTATGTCTGGAATTTGTCTTACAATTCTAGATTTCCCAATAATACAGTATTAATTTCATAATAATAGCATTGAATTTGTTATTCCGTAAAATAACAATCTATTCCACAAAGTGTTTTATATGAGAATTAATAGTTAAAACAAGTTTGTATAGAATTAGCGAAACAAATTTCTATGACAACAATGGCTTTAGGCTAATATGGTTAATATTCTATTTATAACTTTCTATAATTATAATTTTAGTCTTATTTTAGTGTTTTAGTCACTACAAATACTCGTCATCTGCACTAATAATTTCAATTAATTCAAAATTTTTACTTATATTTAGTGATGTTCATTAGTGATGTTGTGTTTGAATTAAATTACAAGATAAAACTGAATATACTTTAAGATCAATAGTAAGATATTTCATAAAAGGATAAAAATCATAAAATTATTCAAAAAACCTATTCTTTAGTTTAAACTTATAATAATATCTATAGATTTTATGTCAAATTCGATAAATTGATTCATTTGATCGAAAATCATTTATAATTTTCGGCTGTCATATTCGGTCAAATTCAGTTTATGACCGACACTACTGATATTTTAACAGTTATATTTAAATGCGCTAATAATAGGTTGGAAAATAGATTCTTTAATTGTATTGTTTGGTATTTATTTAATCCAAGTTTGAATAATTGGTGATTTTGTTTAAAAATAGCAAACTTAATGTTTGTAGCAATAGAAACAAACATTTTCTTCCTTTTTATAGATCATTAGTGATATACGGCTTAGTAAGCGATTTGTAAGCCTAAATTAATCAAGAACTACAACCATATAAACAATTAATCAATGCTTTCATATTCTTTTTTCTTTATAAAAGTTCTAATACTATTCAGTAACACTAAAAGTTTCTAAATTTTTAGTTAATTTGTATTTAGTTGTAGACTAAAATCTAATGTTTGAAAAGGTCGAAAACCCTATTACCATATGCTTATAGTGATCACAATTTTACCAATTAGTTAAAAAATTTTCAAAAAGTTGTTTATTTGAATTTTGACTAATTATTGTATCGAAATAATTATTGTCTTTATTAGAGTTTAAATGAATCCAGACACAACCGACACTCGTGTCACGACAAAACCGCAATGCTATAATAAATTATAAATAAAAAATTTTTGCGTTTATAAAAGGTATGAAAATTTATTTTTTATTACAAATAATGTTAGTTTCTGATAATATCTACAGTTTATTTTTTATAAATATGATACAAATAAATACAAAAAGTTAATTTTTTCGCGGTTTTGTCGTGGAACCACAGACACTACCTGTGGAGCTTTGTTGGATGGGACTTGAATATGACAGGCTTTGTTCGGGCAAGATTTTGGTCCAAAAAATATAAAGATAAAATTTAACTTTGAAATTTTAAAATAATATTTGAATATTTAAAAAATTAAAAATAATAGGTAGAGTTCGGAAAATAGTTACATTGTCCCCATTTGTTCCCAAAGTCCCCATAATTGCAAGATTGTCCACAAATAGGGGACATGTCCGCAATTTTGTATAAATTTTTTAATTGTCCTCATTTTACACTTATTTGATAAGAACACAAAAAACTTAAACAAAAATTTTTAATTTAATAGAAGTTCAAACGTGTTTAAATAAAACAGTTAACATCTAAACATTTTAAAAGTGATTTTATAATGACAAATGACAGTATGGATGCATTTGATTTTCAAAATAACTCATTCCTAAATAAAATAAATCAAGATTTTTAACGATTTATATGTCCAATATGTCCCTATTTATGTCCCTATTCCTAATAAAAATATAAAAGTTAGAACTAAATAATGAATATAATGAATCAGTTGTATCAAGTTTTTGTCAAGCTCTGAATTTTTTTATTACTATCAAGTTTTTCAAATTTTTAACCTTTTAATCTTATTTATGAGGATTAGGCAAATATTTTGTTTAAGACCAGCATATTAGAGAAAATTTCATTATTAGTTTTGATGAAAGTTAAATTACATGCTCAAAACTGGGATAAATAGATTAAATTTTTGGATGAGTCGTGGCAACGCATAAAAATGATATGATTAACCAAAAATATTTTTACAAGTTGCGTCAATAGTTTCGCTTATAATTTATAATTTTAAATTCTATTCTATACCTTTTTCTAAAAAATAATTTCTATTATACTTTGATCTATTCTTATATTTTAAAAAATAATCGATTCTATTCCGATACTATTCTGAAACATTCTTTTTATTTCGATTACATTCTGATTTCAATTTCCATTTCAATTCTGATTTTACTAACTTAGTATTTATAATAATTAAAATGTTTACAATAAAATTACTTTAAAATATTTACAATTATAAAAATCAATTCATATTCCGATTTCAATAATAAAAACTTTTTTCTTCGATTCTATTTTATTGCAATACTTTTTATCAAACTTTAATTTTTTCGAATCTATTCCTAAACCGATTCCAATATCTGAAATATCGAGTTACAAACTTTTATAGTTTCTGTGTCAACTGAGCTCATCAGATTTTAATTAATTTTTAAGCATGCGATTATGGATTTAAATTCATTAACACTAAACGTGTACTAAATTCTGTATAGAAGTAATTATTAGGGCTTTGAAAATCGTTCAATAAAAAAGTGCAAAATCGTTTATTATTCGTTTATTAAAAATTGAAAAATCGTTTAAAATAATCGTTCAATAAAATGCCATAAAATCGTTTATTATATGTTAAAAATCGAAAAATCGTTTGAAATATTGTTATTTTAATTCCAGAAAGGATTTATAACTAGTTCTGCAGAAAAGTTAGGAATAAAACTTGATTTTCCGTAAACTCACGTTATAATAATAACATATAATGAATTTTGGTGGTTGTGCACAATCCCGGAACCATTGTTGTAAAAAAATTTTAAAATGCAAGTCGCATTGTTGAAGTCGAGAGTTTATATGCAAATATAAAAAACAGTAAAATCAAGTTAAAAAAACAAATTTAAAAAATATTTTAATATATATCAATAATTTGCAAATAATTAATCAATCCTATACAAACCTATCAAAATCTATCCAAACTTATCCAAACCTAACCTAATCTAAAGAAACATAGCCAAACCTATCCAAATATAATAATCCTATTCAAACCTAACCTAATATAACCAAACCTAACCAAACCCAAACAAGCCTAAACGGACCTAACAAAACCTGAAGAAAAGTATCCAAACCTAATCAAACCTATCCAGACCAATACAAGCCTATCCTAACCAAACATAAACAAACCTATCCTAAACTAACTTAAACTAACATAAACTAACCTCAACAACCCAAACTTAACCTATCAAAACTTAACCAATCCTTAGAATAATTAAGTTATATTACACTTATTTCAGCTAATTTTTATATGTTTCAAAAATAGTTTTGCTGTTTAACAATAAGTAGTTAGTTATAACTTATGAGCTATTACTGTATTGTATGGGGAATGTTTTGTCTCGCTAAAAACCAACAATACTGAACTTATAATACAGATAAGCTCACAAACTTTATTGTTTTAAAAAGTATTTTTTTGTAAATTTTTTTGCAACAATGGTTCCGAGATTGTGCACAACACCCTGAACGTTTATACTTTTACTAAAAATTACCTAATTTTTTTAAATTAAAAAATCGTTTAAAATTTTGAAAAATCGTTTATTATTTGAAAAATCGTTCAATTCGTTTGGTTCGTTTACTTAAATTTCACGTATTTGGGTTTTAAAGTCATTTTTAACTTGTTTTTTACATGAACTTTAATGGTTTTGAACATTCGTTAATTAACGATTTTCAAAGCCCTAATTATGACCGTTGATTTATCCAGATGATCGAACCCTTTTTTTAAATTCTAAAACCTTTCCGAATTAAAAAAATATTTTGTTTAAAAAGTATTTTCCTTTTATATTGCGCTCTCTTTAGCGCTTTTTGAATTTTTGAAAAAGTATTAACTGTCCTAAAAATGTCTTCTACCTTAAAATTAACAATAACATAACGTATTTTGTTGGATCATTGGCAGTATCTCTTGTTTCTACTATCAGAAACTAAATATTAAAACAAATTTTTCAAACGCAATTTCGGGTTAAATTAAATTTTAATCGGTTCAGGTCCGGTTTCAGAACTAGACATGTGAACATTTTTAGTAAATAACAAACGTTTTATTAAAAATAATAATTGTTACAAATTTATAATTAATCAAAACTTTTGGTCAATATCTTTCTTATTAAATAACATTATTTTAAAAATAACTATTCGTAAACTTTCATTTATTTTTAAAGTATATTTAGCTCTTATTCGTATAGTTTATAATTAAAAATTCTGATAATTAATTTACTGTATGACTACGGCACCGAAATTGATATTGTGATTAATTTTTAAATAATTCTATCTCTTAATAATATTGGATTATCGATATATACAATAAAATTTTATTTTTTTTATTTCTTAGTACAGTAATAGACTTTTATTAGGGCAACATATATAAAAAGGAAAAACAAGTAAATTTACATATAACTTCATACTTATTAGATTATTAAAGTTTTGTAGTACTCCAGTGATTTCACAGCTTATCTGATAAAGATCAAACTAATCGTGTCATAACAGTGGCACGCAATTCTCTATTAGTCGGTAATCAATTGTATCGAAAAGAAAGGTGGAGTTAACACTCGGAGACAATTAATGAGATGTTATGCAACAAACTCATGACATTAGCATAACTTAACATCACATCCCATCTTATGCTGCTTTTTATTTATATTCAATTCTCAATTACTTCAATAACACTATAGCTATACTTATATTTCGATTATAATCTTTTTTCTTCTATTTCTTCGTTCGAACACTCAAAAGAAATGTCTTTTAAGATGTTTTTTCTCTCTCATGAGAAGTCTCAATCTGTTTTAAGAGCAAATGAAATAATTTCCCAACACGTTAGTCAATAATTTAGATTTAGAATTTGTAAGCACACAAAATTAGATGAGATTTTCAAGTAAATTCTAATAATAGCTTATACCACACATTTGGATGAGTTCTGATAATCACTATGTTATCGCAAAATACAGAGAAAGCTAGAGGAAAAAAGAGGTTTTGGTGCTATCGGTTAGGATTACGCCTGAATGGGTTTCGTAGACTAATAAAGTGCAAATTGGTTTTATGCTCAATACCTCATATTCGCAGCTATAAGCTCAGCAATGGTAGAGGAATAAAGAGAGTTACGACCACTGTTCCAAACATAACTTAAATATTGTTCAGTTTAGTATAGAAGTTTTAAGAAACTAAACTAGAAATGGATAATAGCAATAATAAAGGGAGTTTGACCAGACATGTCATATAAATTAGACAAATGAGATTCAGTTCTCTTCGTAAAACAGAAAATAGTAGATCTCAGATAGAAAACAATAAAACGAAAATTGAGTTTTGTGGTACTTTATCACCAGATCATTGTGAATGAATTGATTTGACTCACATTTTTATTTTTATTCATCGTATACTGTGTTCACTTGAAATACACTGTTCAGTAATGGCTATGAAAGTAGCACTAATAGAATCAGTGTTCTCAATATACAGCATCGAAAAACTCCAGTTACTCTTACTCTTTTAATGATCACTTAAAGATATATTAAATGACTAGATTATCGATTTGATAAAACTTTCTTTTGAAAATTAGACGTCAAACCAATAAATCATTTCAATCCTCTAACTCATACGTTAACTTTTTAGTAAACTTTGTCACAATGGCTAATATTGTTTTTTTTGTGCTATAAGTATATAATGATCATATGATCGAATAAGCATACATAAGCTAAATATAATAAACTAATCGAAACTTTACATTTTGCTTTTAAAGTTTATGTTGTTTTTTGTTTTATAATCTGTAATTATAATTATTGTGATTGTATTGTACTTTATTAATTCAGTCAAACATTGTTTTTATTTATTATTACCAAATAATTTGTACAGTATTTATGTAATCAAGATTTTCAAAAATAAATCACATCAATATGTAATTACAGTATTAATTCAATTATAATACACACTTCTTATTTTATCAACTTTCCCGTTCTATCACTTTAATAAACCTATGGTGTAATTATTGTGTCCATTTTGCTTATTATCAAATGTCCAAAATGTCTCTCAATAATACCATTATAAGACTCGATCAATAATGTCTATAATCAGTTGCTATCAAATAGCATCAGTCATTTAAAGCAACTAAAGATAATGATCAGATTTGATGGCAAGGATAAGCCAAATAAAATAACTTTTGTCCAGTTATTCCAAATAATAGAACGTTAGTAATAATCATTTCAATTTATTTGAGGTCAATATCACTGTTAGCAAAGTCAACGATAATTATGACTTGACATACAATTCAGTTTCGATACAATATTTGATCAAATTGTAAAATATTAGCGCATACATAAAGCATATACATTACGTTAAATGAGATTTTCGAAACCCAAACAAAATTAGATTTATTAGTGAGACATTTAATTAAGATATTTTACTAAGATTTTCAGCTAAATTTTTAATGATTGTTTATTTGCTGCGAAACTATTAACTCAATGAATAAATTTGGATCATTTCTCGTGTACATTAAAGAGAATCGCTTTTCAATTAAATGAAAAATCGCTATTCAATCCTTATTTTCAATGATTCCGTTAGTCTATTAAGCTTTGAATTTTATTGTCATGTAAATCTTGCTTATGTATTTGAAAATCCTTGGTACAAAGAAATAAGTGATTGACTGACCGTCTGAGTGAATTATAGCGAAAGAAGAGGGGATGATGTATAGGGAGAGATTCATGTCAAGTTATGCTCTTTTTAATCTCTAAGGTATAGCTGACTCGTAAACTAAGTGAAGGTAAAAAAATGTGCACTTTTTTCCCAAAAAAGTTAAAAATAATATTCTTTCTTTAGGATTATTTCTGTTTGAAAGATTTTATGAATATAACGTTTTATATTGTTTATTGGTTTTATTCGTTGATTTGATACGGTTATAAACATAGACTATATTAAAACAATTCACAGCACATTCACATCTGACTTTATAATTGTTTAATGAAGATATATATCAAATCCCTTAATTAATATAGAGAATAGATGAAATCCCTTAATTAATATAAAACGGACACAATGACAGACAGACATGGTCAAATCCATAAGCTGGACTTCTTTACAAGAAAGTCAGCTAACATTTTTTAAAAAAGTTTTCTTTATTAAAAAAAATTCTTCAAACATATTGAAAATACTTTAACGCAGACAACAATAGAAGTTGATTGTCTCGCAAACTCATAAAACAGTACTGTATTATTGCTTAACATAGGCAGGAATGGGATTTTTATGGCGTGATATGGTATAGCATAATGGCACGATTTTTGTCAAATTATGGCATATATATTATTAAATTATGGCATTTTTTAAAAAAAGTTTATACAATTATGACAATTTAGTTTAAAAATATTAGTGCAAATCAGTTAATATATAAAATTAAAAAACATTTCTCATATGAATGCCATATTTTGATTTCAACTTAATACTATAATTTCTATCCTGTCTCAAAAATTTTTTATACTATGCATTGGCTAATATTTTTTCCATGTCTATTTAAAATTTCTTAAAAATAACAATTATTTTTATAAAATTTATGAAATTTATAATATATTCAACAAATATTTGTCAAATTATGGCTTTTTTTAATTATTTTTTTAAATTATGGCAACTTATGGCATCAATGTCCGATTCATAGTTGCAGTCCATATGTAAAGTTTGTAGCATTAATAGTGCTAAATGAAAAAAAAACTCTATTACGTAATCAATCCACTATAAATGCTCCAAACATTACAAATGGACTGCAACTATGGTCTGATTATGGCTAATAATGGCATGCCATAAAAATCCCATTCCTGAATTCGAAATATTAACAAGAAAATACTTATTTATTAGTTTTTTAATGAAAATATTTATAAAGAATATTTATATTTATATACTTATAAAATTTTGTAAAATATACTTATTTTTATATTTACTGATAATTTTATAAAATATTTAGGGTATTGTAAAAAAATAATAAAATTCTTATAGAAATAAAAGTGTAACGTTTTTTATTTAATTAAAAGTTAATAATATATATTTTAATTTTATGAATTTTAAAAATTGCAAAATATAAATATATAAATATTTAAAAAATATACAAATTTTACAATATTTGGCAACTTTTTTAAATATCCTTTCTTAAACTTAGTTAAATTTGATAAGTAATTATTCCAAATAAGCGTTTGTTGATATTAAAATTCAATTGATATGTATGCACCATATAATTATCTCTTTCAGCAAATTTTTCATTGATGGTTAACGAAAGATAATGACATAATAGATTTACCATTCGTTTATGATCGAAGATAAGATTTCTCTGCGAATAATTCTTAAATATTGTAGTTTCTAGTTCCGAACTCCAACGTTGAAACTTATTTTTGATATATTCAATTAATAAGCTCATGTATTTGGCAAATTCAACCATTTTTTCGATCCTTTTGTATTTGCTTTAAAATTATTTTTAGTTATAAATAGTTTAAATAAATTCGTTAGTTTGACAATTTGAATGATTTTTGTTATTCTATATCCAAGAATTTATGTGCTACTATTTATCATAGTTAACAAAAGGGCGGCTGAACAGTGTTGACCTCACTATTAGAAACCCGGAAAAGTTTACGTCCATCGAAAAATTTCAAAATTTAAGTTCAATAAACTTGATTAAACGTAAAAAATTGTCCATCAAAATCGATGAATTTTGTGACCCTTAAATATTGGCCAAAATTTTAAAAAATATCGTTTTATTTCTTTGAGTTCTGCGTGCGGTGTTGTTTAAGCTTTCAATTGGAAAAAATTTAGAAAACAATTTTGATCCGAAGGCAAAAAAAAATTGTCGCTTAAATCTAATGAGTTAACCTCCTCTAAAATTTGAGAATTTCTGGATCTTTAGGTCTCGGTAACTATAGTGATATTCTTAGATATATAAGCTCAGTCCAAAATCAAGAGGTATATACAAAATAAAATGTACAGTTATTGTGTTGCTTAATAAATATGAAATATTTAAAGTTGATATATAGAAAAAATCGTTGTTTTAATTAAATATTAATGTTAATTAATGTAAAAAAGCCTTATAAGCACGGGTTTAAGTTAAGGATAAGGCTTTGGTTATGAATTCAAGGACCAATTCATCTATAGATTCAATTTATCAAACTTAAAAAATGAATAATGACATTATCATAGAAATATGATCATACATACAGGTATAGTAATGGAAGCATTGTTACAGCCATCCGATTGAAGTACACTTCCTTGAGGACAGATATGACACTTCATTCCAAAAACGTCATGTTTGCACACACAACGGCCTGATTATGTTAATAAAAAAATACAGATTAAATTGCGAATAAAAATGAATATTTAAAATACATTAATAAAATAAAGCTAATGCATAGTTTTCTTATATTTGCCTCATCTCCTATAAGAGCAAAGAAGTTGAAGACATTAGGTATTATATACGGGATTATACTCAAGTATACATAATAATAAAAGGGAAATAATATTAAAAAAGAGATCATTAAAGTTTGAGATAAGCATCGCTACTCATTTTATAAATTACACTAAACAGATAGAATGAGCAAAGTATTATTTACAGAAATATGAGGAGTAACCTAACAGAATGTAAAAGACATATCCATACTAGTATTTGCATATTAAACTATTTAATATTATTAATAAGTAAGTAATTTGTATCTCACCAGTGGTTTGTTCGCAATCATTCCTAACTGAACCAAACTCATTACAAGCGCACGCTGTGTTCGTTGTTTTTTATATCCAAATAGCGAACCATTAAAGTAAGTTATATTAACGATATATAAAATAAATCTCATATAATAAACTATTTTAAAAATTTTGCTTACGTATACATCCATTGTTTCCTTTTAAAGATATTGTGAGCATTGAAATAGAATTTTGCAAAGTTTTAGATACGAAACTATTGCTTCACTGGGATAATAGTGTTTAAAGTTTTAACGTCGGTATCAGTAAATAAATGGTGAACTAAATTATTAAAAGTATTTTTGTTTTGTTATACCTTTGTGTAATCCCCAGAATCCAGCGTCACATCTATCACAGTGTAGACCACCGACGCCTTACATGTGTATTCAGATCGATATATAGAAATGAATGAAAGGATCACAAACTTAACAAAATATAGTTAATTCGGTTAAAGCATTTAAACATATATACCTGGCTTACAGTTGCACTGTTTTATCAGTGGATTACATAATTTTTCGTGATACGAGCCATGTTTATTGAGAACAATTTCATCTGTATTTATGAGAACAATTCAGATTTACTGGTCATTAAATAAATATAAAATATCGATTAAAACAATTAAATAGATTATGGCTTTTGTTATGTTTGTTGTTCTTCGAGACTCTTATGAAAAATGATAACTTAAAGTTACAGTCAGACGTATCTCTGAATTATATATTTTATTATCGCATTATCCTCTGTGCCAATACTAATCTATAGAATTAAAAAGAAAATTTTGCTTCAGATATTTTAACGAACATTCATATTATTAATGATACGTTAATTAGAATTAATCGACTGTTAAAAGCGTCAAACTCATTAACTATAAGTTATTAGCACTTTAATGGTTGATTTTGTTAAATAGCAATTGTTTTATTTCGACCGTGTTTTTCTTTGAGGAATTTTAATGAATGCCAAAAAATCGTTTAAATTATATTAATTGAAATAACAGAAAGCCATAATCAAACCATATATACGTATACATGAATATTAATAATTTATTTTACCAAACTTTGGTTTGTGTTTATTAAGAATATTTTTTGCGCTATTTATGCAGTTAATGTTAGTTGGGTTGAGATCACAATTAACAACAGCATCATCTATAATGAGAGAAAAAATTGTATATTTTTATAATAATAAAAAAGATATATCATTAAAATTATCAGCGTTAACAATGAATAAAGTTTAAAGCGTAACGAGAAGCACAGAAGACTATGTATGAATAAAACCGTGTCTCTAAGGAAAATCGGTGAACATTAAACTATTTCCAGAACTTTTTTTCCGATTTTTGTGCAATTTATGTAAATATATATTTTTTCATAGCTTTTAGCTGATTTTTCAATAAAATATGAAAGATGTTGTTCTTTATTTTATAATACCTCTCTTATTTTAAACAGAAACGAAGCATTAAGTTTGAAAGTATTAAAATGTATTTAGAAGTTTGACGTTTAAAGTTTTAAATGATTCAAACGGTAAGTGCTGTTAGCGTTATATGCTATAAATTTAGTATTAATGCATAATCAATAGATTTATTATTGAAATATATCAAACTGACTGCTACTGAAAACTGAAAGAGTTTTGCGATTTTAATGAATACGAGCGTAAAAACAGCAGTAATGTTTGAAGATATACAAATAAAATGAATTTACTTGAAATCAATACATGGTTCCTATAATTAAAATATATTACCATAAATGACTACACACACTGTTAACTGTTTAAGCTATATTATAATAAATTGAGTATAAAAGATTGAAAGTATTTTACTGTAAAATGAATTATTGAAAGCAATCGCAAAACAAATACGCTGTAAGACTAGAAGAAATGCAACGCTTTTTTTCATTTCTTTTGAAACGGTTATAAAGCAGGGTTTCTTAAGGGATTCTAGTACTCGTATGCTCCCATTCCCAAAATTTAAAAAGTCTACACCAATTTAAAATTTGAAATAATTTTTGTCATATTGTAAAAAAATATCTTTTAAATTCGTTGTGTTTTTAATAGGGCTTGGTTTAAGCTTTCTTCATGAAAAAAATTTTTAAAAATATTTTAGATAAAATTTTTGGGCCGAAGGCAAAAATATTGTCCGCTAATTCCGTTAAGTTTAACTCCCCCTATAATTTTTAATATTGTCGAAAGAACTATCCCTAGACCTTCATACCTTTGTAAAACCTGGTTATAAACTTTTAGTGAAATGCGTAACAACAGCTTGAATACAAATCAAATGAACAAATGACTGAAACTATTTTTAAAATCAATGATTTCAATCAAACATTACCTAAATTAGAACAGCAAACAGCGAATGTATGGGTTTTATGGCAAAAGCTGTTAAGCGGACAATCATTGTCACTAAACTCGCATTGGATGTCATCGCTGTTTTGGTCGATCATAGGTAACTGTCCGTTACATGGAATTACTG
>JAQGAW010000061.1:0-49074 GCA_034698025.1 Phthiracarus crinitus
AATAAGGGATAATAAAATAAGAAATAAAGTGTAACAAATGAATAGTATATGTGTCGTTTCTTTCAAGTATTGCTTTTAGTCGTCTGATTGTTGCCTATCGTCGGCATCGATAGGGTTATTCAGGTACTTACGATGTTTTACTGAAAATGGTGTCAGAGAATATGATATCGCTTCTGCTGTTTTAAAAGTATTAAACAGTTATATCAAAAGCGTTTTCCATGGTTTTTGGAGCACACAAAAAACTATGAATAACTCGGTTGAGCTTATTTCATCTCAAGTATAAAAACTTTTCAATAAATACTTTTGTGATTTTCGGCGCAAACACATTATTAGACAGATATGTTCAAATCCATTTGTTCAATTTTCTTGATGTGGTACGACAAAACAAGCTTTCAAGACAAAATATTTTTTAAACCCCATGTGTTTTCTAATATAAAATTTTCAATTAAAAATAAAATTCAGTATAACGTTAAATCAAATAGTTTTACCATATAATGTGTTTCTTTAGTAAAGTTTAGAGTTTTCACGAGATGTTTCTAATGACTGGTTAATAAAATAATAAGGCATTGTATAAATCAAAAATTCACGCGCTTTACAGATAATAAAGTTTTTCTCATGTCCTAAACTCCACTGATTCATGCTTTAAACGTATTGTTAGGAAATTCTAGTTTAAACTTATAATACCACGTAATTGATAAGAATTTTCACGAGACTATCATTGATTCAAAATAGAATGAAATAATTATATTATAAATTTGAATATTTTGATATCCATTTAATAGTTTTATAAAAACATTAATCATAATATCAAACGTTATATAAATAAATATGTTGAAACTGTATTTATTCGGAGTTTGGGCACTCGTCTTATTCCTAATATTGATTTTATGCGTATTTTTGTATTACTTATTGACTGACGACCCAAAAGAGACTAGGATTTATATTAAATGCAATCGGTTTCAAGTAAAACACAGATATTTGGTCAGTTTAGACTATCAGACAGCAGGTTCAGAAGCATTTGGCAAAAAGGGCTTAACCGTATACTTTGCCCAAACCAAACACGACGATATCGATTCGGAAAAACTCGTTCGAGTATGCAAATGTATGTTCAAAGTGCCGGAAGAGTGTTTCAAAGCGAAGAACATTGACATCGAAAGCGGTGACCAAAAAAGGATTTGCATAATCGTATGCGTATCGCGCGAACTGCCAAATATGGATTCCGTGAAGTTTTCGCACAAACAAACCGATACCAAAATAAAGATCATTAACGTTAAAATGCAGAAAATCGGTATGAAAAACAAACACTGTTACAGCTGTGAAGTGAATCGATTCATACATAGCGATGATTACGAACAAAAAAATAAACCAAAAACCAAACCCAAAGTGAAAAAAGAATACTATAAGTTAAGCACTGGTGAAGCGATTCCTTATATTAAACGATTTCCGATCGAAAAGTTGATACAAGTGTCCGAACATTTCGTGTTTTACTATACAACGGTCAGCTTTAACTTCTTATTGACGATTGTCTCGCTACGATACATGGTTTGTATATTCAATGTTGAATGTGGTGATCAGTACAAACTATTGATTTCGGTGTTGATTTCGGTAATGATCACAATTCTACTCACAATAACCATATTTAATGCATACAGTTATTTGACACTTAAAACATTAAACAAATGGAACGAACATTCGGACATAACATTCTGGAATCGAGTGAAGATTTCATTTATTATTATTCTTATTTTCGCTGACTTTATTATAGCAATATTATCGGTGAGTTTGGTAACCGAAAAACGAATTAATAACTGGATATTGGCTTTTATATTATCGGATATGATTATAGCAATTCTCTACGCATTTGCGGTTATTATCAATGTTTATGGGTTTCGATGGTTTCGTAAAATTCAACGCTTTAACAAAACTACTACTACTGTCGACGACACGACTACAGAAAAAGACAATGAAACCATCATATTTCCAGCGATTGAACAAAAGAAAATCAAGTCTAACCGAGTATATGATACGAAAACTATCGAAGATGAAAACAGTAATTGATTTAGAATTGAATCAATTAAAAAATTTATCAATTTTTCGATACTCAAATTTATTTGTTTTAATTTAAATAATATGAACATAAACGTTAATAAAATTAATAATATGACAATTCAATGCTGAATTCACATAGTATTTAATGCTAATCTATAATATAGGAGAACTGGATAACAGTGGATACAGTAAATTACTATAATTATTTAGATTTAGAAAAACTAAATATATTCAAATGATTTTAGACATTTTGATGTAATAGTATAAAATGGATTAATTACATAATGATAATATAACGAAAGTCTTAATAGTGATTATCAAGAATAGATTAAATTTTAAATTTCCAAATCAAAACAAACAAATTTCAATTTACACAATTATAGAATTTTCGATTAATAATAAAAGTACAGATATTTTGTATGAGAGTTGCACTGTTGAGTGAAAGAAGAAATAACTTTTAGTACAACAATGTAAAATTATAAATCAAAACAATTCTGAATGTTTATTAAAAATAAATATAAATCATATAATGGATTACACGATTAGCGAATATAATATCTATTTAGCTATCATTTGGTTGGAAAACCCATTCAGAGATTTTATCAAATAAACTTTTTAAACGATATTTAAAAGTAATTTACAAATTGTACAAAAGAATAAAGAGAACAATAATATCAAAAGAAAGCCAAAACGAAAATCAAAAGAAAAATGATAGAATTAAGTGAATCAGCATAACATGTTATAAACAAAAAAATCGCTATATTTTAAAATTTTGTCTAATCGTATCAAAGAATGGGTGATTAATCGTTTCCGAAGCGGTTAATCGTTGTTCATACTTAAGCAAACCGTCAATCAATTCAATAGCGGTATCATTAATCAAATGCTTAAACCTGTCCTCAACAGCAATAGTGCGCCAATTCTTCCGTTCAGTGATACCTAAATCTTTGACGAGTTGTCGACTCGAAACTGGCAATTTTGAACGATGTTTCTCGATATACGCTTTGAGTTGTTTCGATCCGATTATGTAAATGATTTTCATCAACTGATTTTGGTTATCTGTTCCGCAAAAGAATGGTTCGCGTCTGAACATAATGGACGCTAATATGCATCCAAATGACCACAAGTCCAGCGAATAATCGTAGTATTTATTGCCTAATAATAATTCCGGTGACTTGTAATACCTATTTCGTGAAATCGAGAAAAAACTTATCGATAAAAAAGTTAATTATAGTGAAGTTATTCTGTAATGTAGACCTGGAAGCGACACAAACCGAAAACGATTCCTGATTTGATATGAACTCAGCCAAACCCCAATCGATTAGACGAAGAAGTTTCCGATTTCGATCCACCATTACGTTCGACGGCTTCACGTCTCGATGAATGATTCCCTAATATTTGGTGAAAACAATGATCGCATGATTGGAATAAAGCGGTCATAACTGGCCATTCAATGGTTACCTGATTATGCGTGAACTCTAATGCGCGCAATAGTTTGAACAGATAAAACTTGGTCTCGTATTCGCTGAGATCCATCATCACATCCTTAAGCGTGAAATCGCTGGCGAAGTGAAACACGAGCGCTGTTAAGCACTGTTCGTCGCACAACACGTCTCGCAATTTAATGATGTTTGGACCGCCACTCACGCGCGTCAATATCGCGATCTCTCTCTCGATCTTCTCGTGTTTAACCGCTTTCAACACTTTAACGGCACATCGCTTATTGTTAGTGATATTGAACGCCTCAAACACTTCGCCATACTTTCCTTTACCGATTTTCTTGATCAGTTCATAGTTGGAACGATCGCCGCATACGATCGATGTCACGTTAGCCTCGGTTTCTATCACTAACTGTTCGCTCATATCTAATCTATTTGTTAATTGTTATATGCGTGTGCTTTGCTTCAAATTAGTTGCAAAACTATGGATGTATTGTGAATCTCAACTGTGATTTTTGTTTTACCGCTTTTTTCTTATTTACAGTCAAAAGTTTGTTTAGATTTTTTTGTGTTGAATTTTTGTGCAAACTGTTTACTGTTGAATCTAGTTATGCGATCCGAGATTTGAGATAGAGTTTAGAGCTTAATAGCAACTATAATCCTATACCCAAATAAAATAAATCGGTCTATAGTTTACTGTCTTTGTGATGAAACGATAGGTATGGGATTGGGATTATCGTTCTTATATTAACAATATAATTATCCAATAGGGAAATGGTTAGAAATTCCAATGCAAGAATTAAAGTTTTTTATATATTATTAGTAAAATCTAGCTATTTTTAAAAAATATGCCATTAATTTAGAATATTTAACAATTTTTCATTTTTTGAAAATTATAATAAATATCCGATATAAATAAAATTTAATTCTTTAATTAATAAAATTAAATATCAATATTTGTATTGCATATATTTATATTATTATTGAAAAATTTTAAGATTATATCTAACTTTCAAAATATAATTTTTTTTGGGTTCCAGGCTCTAACTTTTATATGTCGAGGTCAAGTTCAGGCTCGGGTTCCAGTCAGATATGCTCGACACTCATATTTTACTGGTTGAATCCAGTTTGTTGTTAAGATGTTTTATGTTACAAATGGCACGCGATTGTAATTATTGTTTAAATTGATCAGAAAGTATCATATATGCAATTACTAATGAATTTTTATTATTTATATTTTATAAACAATTGTTGCATAACAAAGTGTTAGGTTATATTAATTAATTAGCAATGTTTCTAATCAAACAGAAAACACATATACCTTTTGTATGTTTCACAATATAAAGTATAGAATTAATGTAAAGCTTATCAATAATAAGTTATTAGAAATGAATTATTTTCCATTTTTTAATTTATTGTGATTTTACTTTGCATTACATTTTCGGTTCAATCATTAAATTTTATTTAAATATATTCGACATTTAGTGCTTTACAGACGTTTCGAATTCTTAGAATAAAATTGATTCTAATTATAAGTATAAAACTATCAAATTTAAATAAAAATTGGTTAAACATATTGAAGAAAAACATTCGTTTCAATTGACTCAGAAATTAAACCGAAATAAAAATACAATTTAATAACGAATACTAATTTCTATGAACATATAAAAAAACATTATCGGAACACGTCGTCAAATCTGTCATGATTTGAGTTTTTTCGCGATCGTTCTTCGAAGGCTACTATTGGTAATGAGTTCAATGAACAAAAACAGGAGTGAAGTGATATGTCCGGCCATATATATATGAAACGAACTTTGCATGTTTTCTAACGCTAATACACTAAAATTATGCTTCGGTTCATTAGACAAATCCATTCCTTGTTCAAAGTTCATGTTTGATGCATACTTCTTAATTAACTTGCAATGCTCTTGATATCTCCAGTAATCGATAAAACCTCCTTTCTTTATGTTCGAAATACTTTTAGAAAATTAATCATAAATAATTAAATTAATTTATATCAAATTACTATATAAGCGCATCTAATAATTAATAATAAACATTCTGGTAATTCGAGCTTATAATTCAATTATATGCGTCTAATTTATGAAATAATAAAGTACCAAATAAATGCTATCATTTTTAGTCTATTATTTATTACTAATTAAACAAAATCAAGTGATCGCAAAATATAACGAATAATCTAATTTGCTTTTTAAATAAAAAAAAACTTAAATGAAGATAAATATTGATTACTCCATCAAAAAAATTATGGTTTAAATTAATCAAATCATAAAATTAGAAAACCACATCATAAACAAATTGTAAATGTGTATTCGATAAGCTTACATATGCACAGGCAGTTAAAAAATTACCTTTGCCTAACGTTAAATAGTATCGAAAATTTTAAGTTAAAAGCGTTCATAATTCTAAACGATTAGCAAATAAAACTTACAATGTATTAAATTCAAGTTTATATTGGAAATCTTTGCGCATAGCAATTGCCATCATATCGATAAAAATAGTCGCATCTTCCGTTGCTGGCGGTAAGTAATACGAATTAGTGCCATATAATTGCATGCCATACATAAGATGATCTCTGGTTGATATGTATGCGTACGGTTTTCGTGAATTGCGGACGATATCCAAACCCTCTGTCTTGCTATTCACTGATTCGATTTTTTTACCGATTTCTGCGTGAATACCATATGTTGTGTTCTTGGATTATTTTAGATAAGTAGAAATTTAAATAAAATTATTAAATGCTAGAAAATTTAATCAATTTATTAATTTTTATCAATTAATTAAGATCTAATACAATATTTAGTGTAATTTAATTAAGAAAATTATCGATATTTTTACAGTTTAAATAATTAATTTAATTATTTTGGATTCTAATGGTGAGAAAAATAAGATTTTTAAAATCAAATTTAAATTTGAATGTGATAATTACCTGTTAGTTTTACCTATAGACAAATTGTAATAATTATTAAAATATTCAATGAATTATATTTCTTCCAGTGGTGTGGTTAAACCGCGGTTTGTATTGGCGGTTATAGTGCGTTAATTAGACTAAAAGAAATCCATTTGGGTTAAAATATTTGGCGGTTTAACGTGTTTAATATAGATTTTTAATAGCGTTTGCGGTTTTAAATCCAAAATTAAGGACGGGTTAAGGTTTGTTAATTGAATTTTCGGTTTGAAAATTCAAGAACCGAAAAAGTTTTAATATAAACATTTTTTGAACTTAATTACTTTAAAGTTATTTCTAATATACAGTAGACTCCGTTTTTTGAATTTAAGTTAATCGGTTAATTTTTATGCTAATTATCATATCTTCACAAATTTCATATTTAATTTCAGTTTACACTATCCGTACAGAATTTGCAGTCGAATGGAGAATTTTTTTAGCCTAATTTATAATTTTAAGTTATCAAAAACTAAATTTACTAAAAACATGTAATTCATAAGATTTTTGACAAAATTCTCAACAACATTCTTAACTATTATTTTTATTGTAAAAAACAGAAAATAATTCGAATTACCTTTAATGATTCATAATAGGACGAGCCTTTAATGGCCACCACTTGTATCAATCCTGCCTTTTGCTTATTTGCTAACTGTTGAAGCGAATTAATAGCATCTTTTTCGCTAATAATTGTCATCAAAGAAAAAATAAAACCGCCGTAAACTGTCGATAACACAAGACTAGCTAAAAACCAACTCGAAAGCATTAACCGAATTGACTGTATATTAGGAATTTTTTTTCGGCAAAATGGTTGGCGTAATAAACTGGAAATTATTTCCCATCGAATGGATAAATATCGCTCCACTTTAGTCATACGTTGACATCGTAGCACAATCCAATGAGTTACCATCAGTAGCAGTATTGAGGTTATTATGCACAGCCACACTAAAGGTTCAAACGGTTCGATCCCTAAACTGAATGGTTGCTCCTTTTTAGGCGGCGGTGTTAGAAATGAAACTGATGTGATGATATGCGGAGCCGCAAAGTAAACCACTTGCGCCCGTTTTTCGGTTACTGTTAATCCCGAGAAACCCAGGTCTGCTCTCTGTAATTGTTTAAAATAATAAAAATTGTGACATTGCTTTTAATTAAAAGGATTTTTTGAATAAATAATTTCATTTCATAAAAAAATTTTAAACTTGAACTTACATTGTGATAAAGTTCGCCAACAATTCCAGACCAACTATTATTTTTTAATAGTACTCCCCAATCGCTGCTACAATTCACTATTCTATACGTGAAATTAAAATATTTGCTTAATGAGTTAATAAGCGTAACTTCGAAGCCACCAATGAATTCCCATGACTTGTTTTTAGTATTATATATTAGGAATACATACGGAGGACTCTATTTTAAAATAACACAAATTGTAAAAAACAGTTTCGAATAAATTTTTAAAAATGAAAGATTTTATAAGTTTTAATTATTGTTTTTAAATAACCATAATTTCTGATTCATTATTTGAATTTTGTTTTTTTGAATGTTATATGCAAAACATATTTTTTGAGCAAACTATAAATTATACTACAAATACAGTATCAAATCAACAGTATTCTAACAACACTCTAGTTTTTTAAATTTCAAAAATATATATTAAATGATTTGAATTTTACTAAAATAATTCACCAAATATACCTGATTGGTAGCCACAATCAAAGTTTTTCCCATGAAATCGATTAATGACGACATGCTATTTTAAAAAACATTTCTTTTCGTCAAAAAAATATATAATGAAAAGATTAATTTCGATTTTCCGCACTTATTCTGTGTTTGCGAGCAGCAAATAAATTAAATTTTAATAATAAAATAGTGAAAATAACATATCTCTTATTTTTCTCTAACTGTTAAAGAATACAGTAAGTTCTTACTCTCTTAAGTGCTTTTTGCATACTAAATATATTATGATTGATGTATCATGTAAACCAATAAATTTCAATAAAATGCTAGTATACTGTTTTCGGTTATTTCTTTTCCCAAGAATATCTATTTTTGTGATATTAAGTACAAACAGTTTGACATACGACGATAAATAAAAAATATTCGCATACAAAAAAGTTTAATGCTATATAATATATGTACTGACACTTTCTAAAATAAATATTGTTTATTCATATGTTTTTAATAATAAAGAGTTTTAATAAATTATAATATTGAAATAATATGTTATGAATTCTTCACAGTATAATATAGAAAATTATTGTATTTTTCTAGTAATTAGTGATAATTCAGTGTAATCTATAGTTTTTTAAAAACTCTACAGCTGGATTCTTAATTTTCATGTATTGTTTCATTCTTATCTTTAGAAAACTTTTTGTAAATTCAAGAAATATTTATTTCCCTTTTACATTATGTATGTCTTTAAAGCTTCTCAAAAGTTAGTTTTACGTTAGGTTTTTAGCACCATTTGAATTCTTTTAAAATGTCGAGAAGCTGTTATAACCTCATAAAAATGTCGATATATTATTATTTATAATGTGTAATTTAATTTGTAAATATTATATGTTAGTAACTCTTTAATTTATGAAAAGATATTTGATTGATATTATTTTATAATTTTGAATATTAAACAAAAATCCACAAATTTATTGGAAGCAAACCGTTACCAATCTATTAACGGCAAACTCATTTTTTTATTAAGTTATTAATTATTACTAGTTTTTAACACTTTTTAGTAGTCCTTCGACTCGAACCGAACCGACATATCTTTTTTAACCAGAACCCAATAATGAACTACCCAAACCAAACCGATAAGAAACCAGAAAACCCGACAATTCACACATAAAAATCGTATAAATTGTGTAATAATCCAAAAACATAAAACTTTTTGCAAAAATAATGATATCTAAAGTTTACTAATAATTTTTTAATCTACTAATATATTAATAATTAAAATGTTGAATATTTAAGATGAGATATTAAAAAATAGTATTTATTGAGACCTTCTTTACATTACAGCAGTCATATGATCCAATTCCATTCCACAGTTAATGGAACAAAAATTTCAATCAGTATTTTCTGCCTAAAACTAAAGTTTTGTTTATAAAAATTTAAATATTAACTTTTAGCTCATATAAAATAAAATTTATCATTTTTTTACAATCACCAGTTATAGCAAACTTTAATAAATAGCTTGTAATTTTTATGTAAAAAGTTAAAACTCTAAATAATGGAAATATTTTTCAAAAATGAATTTAAAAATTATCATTGTTCATCAAATAATGTGTTTCAATGTTTGTCATTCACCCGAACATTCATTCTATAAATACAAATTATTTTATTGAATAATTTATTATAATAAGAATTTTTATTCGAAATTCAATTGATTTATTTATTATGCATATATTATCCTATTATCGATAAAAAGAGAGTGCGTTATAAATAATAATCAACCACAATATTCGGTACATAGTATTGTACTTATTTTATGTTGATTTTGATAATAAAAATGAACATATTTTTGCATAAAAAAATAATTTAATATTGTATACAAACAATTAGTTTTATCTATTTTTTCGTTTTCTATTAATCTATTTAATATTTTAACCTTTATTTATCACAATCAAACTTATATTTTCAATGAAATTTAATGTACAATTCGACTCTTACTCTTCATTATTGGAAATATTATTTGATAACAACCTAATCAATAATATAATTTATTTTAATAAATAAAGAGTTAACTGAAACGAAAAAAAAGGTTAAACGTTACCATTGAAATATGCCGTAAATTGAAACAATAACAACACATTTCCTATTAAACTTCAAACTGTAAGAAACATCATTAATCTTTCAATAATCTTAAACATTATGACAGTTGACAGGTAATTAAAAACTTTCAAACGTTTTAAACTACTGTATCTGTTTCAGTGAATGCTTGTCATTTTGTGATAATATCGCTTATATAAACTGATTTCTTAAATCTTATGGCTATCAAATTAAAATGGAAAAGTATGTCAAAATACATAGAGTTTAAGATAATGTTACAAAAGTTATCAATATTAATAAATTAAAGATCTGATAGAGACCCCATTAATTCATTTCACTTTCCCTCCTTTCTCTCGCGCACATAAACACAAATAATTAATAAAATTCTCCTTTTGATGTGTTTTTTAATCTATGTCAATATAACCGATATATAACGTAAATTTGTAATGTTCTAAATCCATAGACTCTTTAATTTCGGTATAAATATGTGCAAAAGTTCATATAGCAAACAATAAAAATTTAAATTAATGTCAAGAAAATAAAATTTATTTAAGTATTTTAATGTAAATATTTCAAACTACAAAAATTACTTTCCACTGGAATAAAATGCTAATGAAAAACAATTATTAATAAACGAATTACAGTTATTAAATAAATTTCTAAAATTACAAATATGTATATTATCATAACTATTTATACTTATATTATTAAATAAGAATAAAATCAAAAAAATATATTAATTCAAAAAAAAAGTTCTATCCAAATCGATAATAGGGATACCCAGAACCATAACCGTTGCCATAGCCGTAACCATAGTTAGGGTTGTATGGGCTGTAGCGGTTGTACTGATAGTATTGACCGTATGGTTGACCGTAATAACCATAATTTGAGTTACTATAACCAGGAAAGTGAACGTGATGTCCATAACCGTAATTGTATGGATCCCTTGATCCCAACCCAAACGTGATTAATGCGAATAAAAATACTAATTTAAACTGTATCTGAAATTTTTTAATATTTAATAAATAAAATCGAAAAAATATTTTTAAAAAAAACTTACACAGTAGAAACACATTATACAGTTTTTGGTTGTAAAACTCTTTTACGTATTAAACCGTTATTTCAAGAAATGGGTTATACTTTCGCGTTCGCGAATATTTATAACATTATTTTTTGACGATATTCTATTCATTGCTTTTTTGCGAAATTAGTGTTCCAAATAGTAGAATAGACAGGAAATATGGGGCGTTTTAATAACTAAACAATTAATGGCCAAGAAATTTATGTAAATAGATTCCCAAATAAATGTTATTTTGTTAAATTTAAATAAAATGTAATTATTATTGCCGGATAAAAAGACTTCAAGCTGTGGTATACTTTTTAGAATAATAAACAAGATCGACTATGCGTATGCATTCGTTTGGGTTTAAATGAATTCAATCGTAAATAGTTGTTTCAGTTCTATATTTGCAAATTTATAAACTTCTCTATTCTTTCATTATTCATTTATATGCATGAAAAATTTTCGCCAAAAATTTAGTCAGATTCACATATGACTTGATTATGCTAATGTAAACTTATGTCGCTTCTTGTAATTAACTATATTTATAGTTTGAATTGAATTTCAAATGTGTAAACTTGCAATTATTTATTAAATTTAAATTTTGAGGCTAAAATTTTTGGGACAATGATTTTAATGGTAATTTTTTAAAATTAGAAAATAATAGCATACCATATTTTAAAGATTTTAATTTGTGAATATACTTAAAAACAAAATTTTATTACTCAATAAAAGATGGTAGAGTAGTGCACTAAAATTCATATTCTCACAGAAGTCTGCGTTATATAAATTTTAATGCAAATATTTCAAATTTTTATAAATTTCACTTTTAATCTGTTTTCGGTGCCGGTTATAAACACTAAATGAAATAAGTTTATACAGCATGCAAAAGATTTTCGTATTTTTCAATCGTTTAACGTATTTATATTAGTCGTTCGATACTTTTCTATGTCATACTATTGATTAAATAATAAGTTTCAAAAATCTTAAATACTAAAAAAATTCAATTTAATATATTTTTAATGTAATGCTTTTAGAAAATCAAAAATGTTTTATAGCATTACTAATCGCATAATATTGCTATTTATTATTATTATTATTATTGGGAAATACATCAAATAATTCAGTTTTCAAAATAATATTTAGATGCGTTAAATATAGCAAAGTTTTAAAATAGTACGAATAATTAATGCGAAAAAGTTTAATTCGAACGTGTTTTCAAATAAATTTTAGGAATTGTCTGATTTATACGTGTCTGTACTTTTAATCAATAAGATAATACTTTTCAAAGTATTAATTTGAAAATAAATTAATGTTTCCATCACAATAATTAAATAAAAAATTAATTACTTGATTAAAAAGCATTTTAGTTATTACCCTTTTCGTAATTATTTTGTCACTAAAATCTTAGCGTTTTATTTTGTAATTTCATATAATATTTACAATTTTTTGCTTTTACGAACAGATTGCGCTATAAGTATCAATAAAGTTTTGATATCCAAGTTATTCTATCATATTCTGTGTAATAGACTCTCAAACGGATCCCCGATTTGTCGGACCTCTGCGATTTCCTCTGGCCAGGCCAGGCTCGGGCTTAAAACTAAAAATTATTGGTCCGGTCCGGGCCTTGATTTAAATATTTCAAGCCCCAAAACGCTCATTGATTTAAAGTTTTTTTTAGTAAGTTTTTTCGAGTAAATTTTGTCTTATAAACGAAGTTATGTTAAGATAATTTATTAATAACATTAAAATAAATTTACTAAAGCATATTAAACAATTAAAAGTATAACATTTATCATTTAATTATTAAAACATCTTAAATGTAGATCGAAAAACAACTATAATTCATTGCCCGTTATGCTTGTCGGGCCCAATCGGGCCTGGCTTCGCGTTTTAACAAAATTATAAGGCTCATGCCAGGTCAGGCTTCAACATGTCGGGCTGATGTTGGGCTTGGGCCTAGAAATTTTAGCGATTTATGAGCCTACTCTGTAACAAACATATGCTGAACAAGAGAAAATTATTGCCCAATATTTTTTCCACATAAAAAGACAAAATAAGTAACGTTAATATTTAAAACATATTTCAATGTTAATTTATTACATCAATAATTAAGTTAGAAAACATTTATTGCATAAATGTAATTAAATAAGATTAGTTTATTTTTTAAAAATGGTATAAAATTTAAGTAATTAAAAAATTAAATTTTCCATTTCCTGTTCAAGCATTAAATTTTTAAAAACTATTTTCCTTCGCAAATAAGGAAAGTAAATTGTGAACAATTTTAAGTAATTAAAATTTTTTACTATTATTATTGAATATGAATTTATAAAAATTATTGTGAAAACTTTAAATGTACTTTTTGGATGAGAATATAAAAATGATAAAGCAAATCGAATAATTCATATTATATAATAATTCAAATTTTCAAATATGATTCGATAATCCAAAATTTAAACAAATTGGATTGGCAAGCGTTGAGCTCAAGAATGACCACTCTCTAATCATTATTTACTTCTGCCTGACATTTCCCTGTGATTATTTGGAAATAAAGTGTACTTATTTACTAAAGCCTAACCATTCGAAAATTTATTATAAATTATAAATAGGTTTTATTGTAATAAAATTAATATTTTTGTTTAGAATTTTGTTATCTTAGATTTCCTTCCTTTTTACTCTACACTTAAAGCAATAACAATAATTCTCATATACACCCGTTAAAACTAACAAACAAACATAAATGTTTTTTAAAATTTTTATCGCTCTCTGGAAATAAAAAACATTCATTATTTTCAGTTTTATCTTACTGTGTGGTGCAAATAAATTTTACTTTTACTATTATAGAAAATGTAACACTACTTAATTAATATAGGAATTTCGTGAAAAATACTTAATTTTATATAACCTATAACACTGACGGACAAATATGGTCAATTCCTTAAAAATGACTTCTATCCGTGAAAGTGAGCTAATAATTTCTCATAAATAATAATTTCTTGTTTAATCAGTCTATGACTTTTGATAAAAATAAGAGTTAGAGATGAATTCATTAAAATCTATATCTTTTAGAAATTGAGAATAATATTATTGAATTATTTATTACATTTATTACATCATTTATTGTTTTTCAAAAAATCGTTACTTATAAACAACGAGTGATTTATCTAAAATTAAGATAAACTGTTATTTTTTAAATGTATTAAGTTTTTAAAAATATAATTAAATGAATGGCAGTGGTTATCATTGTTTCCAAAGGAAATAAGTGTGGGATGCAATGCACTTTTTTGGAATATAAAACGGATCCAAAATTAGAAAAAAAGGATGTTTTGATTTTTCATATCAATATAATTCAATCGATGCGTTTGAAATAATTATATTTATTTTCAAAAAATTCGCAAGTGTTTTATAAACAACAGTATCTGGAATAAAACGTTAGTTCATAAACAAGAAAATATTGATTATAAAAATAAATAAAAGTGTTCCGATAAACAAAACGTCAATTATTTTTGATAACAGTCTTTTGAAACAATAATCTTAACGGTTATATTATGAACAATTATTTAGAGCATTCAATAAGTATTTATTATGTCAAAACAGACTCATACAAAGCGTAGTTAATTTTTTTTGTCTTTAAAATATCTTAATAAACAGGGTTTTGAGCGTCATTAAGTGACAATCACAGGATAGAAAAATATTTTCGAATTCTTCACTAATACTCAAAAATAGATTAATATTGCCTGAGAACCAAATTTGTGCCTTAACTTTTATTTTAATTATACTTACACTTATGTATAACGAAAATGATTTTCATGTTTTCTAATACGGTAATTGATTATGAATTTCCCATTAAAAAAACTCGGAATTTCTCTTGAAATTATAAGTGAAATGCGCTTAACAAACAATAAAAAATTTTAATAATGTTGTCATATAATCGTAGAAGTAATTTCAGTACAATTTTCTATAAAACTAAATTAATATTGGAATATGATTTTATTGATTGATTAGTTTTAAAAAATTATCGATTTGCTAGTATGCAACATCGCCATTGTATGTTATGCTTTATATGATTTAATAATTGCAGAATTTATCAGAGCGTAGTGTGTGTTAAAATAGCTCTTTAAGTGAAGATCACTTATTGTACGTCTGTATGATAGTATGAGAGATTTTTAGATATTTAGATTTGTGTCTTCGAAAAAAATAAATTCAAATTAAATAAGTTTTTCTAATGAAATAGTTTTTTCTACATAATATAAATTAATAATCAATTTTAAATAATTATTCAAGCTTGGCATATCATTTTCTATATTTTTGGTCATTCAGAAAATTATTTGATTTAAATCTAGAATAAATTATCGCAATTAATCGAAAAAAGTTTAAACGTTGATAAACAAATAAAACTATAAAATAAATTGCATAGGAAATTATATTGTAATCATAAAAACATTTTATATCATTTTATTATTGGCTATAAATTATCATTATTTATTTTTATTATCGAAAATATAAATTAAATAATCCAAGGAGAGAACTCGAATCTTAATATATTCTAAAAAAATCAAGATTTTTGAATGATGAGCATCTTTTCGTGTGTCGTAGGTTTAGTTAAGTCAATAAAAACACCTAATATTAATTTATAATTTTTTGTTTTCACAAAATTGCTACTTAAGGAAGTAAGGCCTTGACTCAAGAATTTCGGATTTAAAATACATATTCATTGAATCGTATAATATTTGGTGATTTATGCAGTAAGGATTTATATTATTTTTGCTAATATCCTTCTGTTAGATTTGTCACACCCTTATGACCAGTGAGGCATAATGCTCGAGCGGATGGCGCTCAGAGGTGAGCACGAGCGCCGAGCGTTAAATTTTTATCAAGCGCGAGCGCTGAGCGTCGGGTGTTAAGCGCGAGTGACCGCGCCGAGCGTAGGCTCACAAAAGTATTCTTGAACATTTAGGAATATTTAATTTAAAAATTTTACATTTCAAAAGAATTTATTTTAGCACAAACAAAAATTTTAAAGTTAATATAAATTTTTAAAAAATTCTTTATATTTAGTTATAAGTGAAAATAATTTAATATTAGGTTATAAAATTTTTATATAAAACTCCATTTTAATTTAATCTCGGTTTACGCTCAGCGCTCGAGCGTGTTAAGAAAGTGAGCGCTAGCGTTTTAATTTTACTTGAGCGTGAGCGCGAACGGTGAGTTTAATTTTTTGCCGAACGCGAGTGTGAGCGCCGAGATTGTGCAACACTGCTTATGTCACCTTATCTTACAAAAGTTTTATTGACGTTTATTTATGACAGATAGACAATAGAAAACTTTTAGTTAGAAAATCTAGAAATTAGAAATAATTCCGAACTTTTAACGTAACATTGTTTACCATCAAATTAGTTCAACGAATTTTTTATTATCTCTAACATTTCAATAATATTAAACCACACACGAAAAGCATTCTTAAACGAGTGGATAAATATTTTCTAGGAATTGGATCATTCCTTTGCAAACATAGCGTTATCTTTTCTTTGTGCCGCATATTTTCGTTATCATAAATAATCGTTAGAATTACATAAACAAAGTTAAAACATTAACTAATATTATATGTAACATTATTCGGAACTATTGCTAAGGACTTCAAATGAAGAATTATAATAATACTTGTATTGTGTTTGGTAATGATAACTAATTAACAATGGAATATTTAGTCATTTGTACTGATATGAGTTTAATGCATTGTTGAGCTTAAACATTTGCAGAGCTTTAATCTTTTGTTTAGTCTCTTACGGCGATCAGCAAATATAATGTTAAACTACCGGAAATAACTTAGAAAACAGTATCAGTTTAAACCTTCGAATAGATTCGTGTAAACTTTTATAGATTAATCTATACAGTAGATATACAATTAAAAGCGAATAATCTCATAATCAATCGAATGCAAGTAAGGGTATAATGATTCCAAACATTAAGTATTACTATTGAAAATCAACATCATGTCAGTTACTTAATATGTTAGTTTCGAAACGAGATTTTTAAATCTAATAATTTTGGATTTTTTTGTATGAAAATTCTAATCACCAAAAAAAGTTTTAGTTGATGTGTGCGCCAATTATTCATTAGAATTAAAGTGGAAAACTAGATGTTTTAATTGCCCGTAACATAAATGTTTTGTTAATTACATAATATATTATCATTTATAACAGTTTAATCCATAAGCTAAAGAGAAAAATGTACAGATTGTAGAGCCAATGCTAAGAGCCAATCAAATCTAATTGTTTATAATTTCTTTAATGTGTTAATTGATGTGAACAAAGTTTTGTATGATATGTCTTCGAAAAATATGTTTATCGGTGACATTAATTTCGCGAACGTGGAAATAAAAAAATGTGTTTTTGACTATTCTTATTTAACGGTATCATTATATCCTAAAAAATTATTTTGTAACTTTGAATATTTGATTTCGAATAATTGATTAATCTAAAAGTATTAATGAAGTTTTAAGCGAAAGCATTAATGAAAACTAGATACGCTTCTAATAGTAATGTTAATGTCGATAAAAAACAGCTTAAAATAGTCTACAGGTTTTTATGTTACTAACGTCAGTCAATTAATACTTTATGGAAATGATATATTTGGCAGATATGCAGATATTATCTGCATGTTTGCGTAAAAAGTGATTATTTAAAAAAAAAATCTAATAATCATTACTTTAGAGTGTATGACTTATAAAGATGTTAATGATTTTTTGCCCACATTAGTGATGACTATAATTTGACATTTTCTGGTCCAAAACATTTTATTAAAACAATCTAATTTTTTTCCCAACGCAAGCAATTAATTATCGAAACTTTTCTCACAAAACAACAATAAGCGCACACTTCAGTGCATTATGAAATTGCAATAAAAATCTATTTTAAAACAAAAAATGAAGTTCAAATGCAAAATAAATAATTATCCTTAATTAATTTAATTGAATAATTAATTGTTCAAAATTAATTCTTAAACACATGAAAAATAATTATTTTTAGAGTTTAATGAAAAACAGTTAAATCTAGTTTTTAAAAAAATGCAAATCAAAGACATTGTTAGGCAAACCGTGTCGATGAAGCCAAAAGAATGTTCAATTTTTCTGCTGTATTATAATAGGAGATAATGTAAAAATCTATTTGAACACTGTTAGTAATTTTATAAAGTTATATCATCAAAATATGGTAATCTATTGATTAAAATTTAATTTTTATATTCCTGGTTACAATTCAGACGAAATACTTAACTGGGATATGTTACTATGGACTGGGATTATGGATTACGATATATTTTCGTTTCATAACATAGATTATAGTTCATATCTGTGCTGGTTTTTTCTAGTCTTAAGTCATCTCATATAATAGATAACATCGAGTGAATGTCGATATACTGTCTATATTTATATTAACAAAACTTTTATACAGTTTTAGAGCTTTCTGCCCGGCGTTAGGTCTGACAGTTTTTTAAAAGTGATAGCAAACTAAAAAAAACAAGATAAATATCTTAATGTTAATTTACTGTACGTAAAATAATAAATAAAGTTGAGCTAAATTTGGGAATATTTTATAGTTGATTAGATGCGCCTCAATGTGCCTGGTTTTTATTATCTTTATTATTTTAGGGTTACTATTTTTGGTAAAAATAAGCGACGAATATATACGAGATTCGAATAATAAAAAAAATAATAATCAAAATATAATATTTACTAAATTAGATTGGAATTTAATGGCCCGTTCTTTGTATCTGTAATGGTATGCGTAGGAAGTAAATTCTGCGTAATGCGGAAGCAAACCCTTTTTTAAAAACATAAAAAATTATTCACTGTAAGTGATTAAATGAGTGTTTAATTTTAAAATTAATTTCTTTGATTTTTGTTCAAATAAACGTTGATAAATTAAAAATTTAAACTCAACATTTTAGAAATAAATGATTTTTGACAGTTTCAAAACTTGTTGAACAGAAAACTTTTCAAACAAAATATTTATCCATTCATTTAAGGGCGTGTTTTATTTTCAATAATTAATAATTCGTATTTTTGATAACTTTCAAAATTTATTATTTACGTTAGCGTTTATTGCGATTACAAAATAGGTGTTAAATTGACGCAACCAAATAAATATAAATGATAATAGAGGCAATAAAAATGAGAAAATAAGCTTACAGTATAATGGAGTGTTTTGGCAATTACTGTGTTTACTAGCAATTTTTGAGGAGAGACCACTTTTAAAATTCTTTAAGGTATAATAAGTAATTATTTTACTTTTGTGCATTAGAAGATTAGGAATTTTTGCGAAACAATTTTCCAAACCATTGAACATTAGTAGTGAGCGTTTTGTAAAAAAAAACACATATTATAAACTATAAAAAATTGCATCGATTTTACTTAGTTTTTCAAAGTTTAAATTATCTGTTATTGGGTCCAGATTTCGAACAGAATATACACTCTTATTGATGAAAATGATTTTGACCAAACAAAAAAACCAAAAATAAACCACTTTAGCTTAAAAAACTAAAAGCTATTCAGCAAATTTCGACATATCCTGTTTAAATTAAAATTGATTACACGCTTATTCGGGATTATTTACGTACACGTGTATGTGTATGTGTGTGTAAGCATTCGTAAACAAAAAAATAAGTAATGACATCACTAATGGTAATTATATTCTTAAACTAAGAAATAAGATTACAATAAATGCTTTTATCTTCAGAAGTTTTTTCTGATAAGTTTACGAATATTAAAGATGTCTAATGTTTTCGGTCTTAGATTTATTTAAGTTTATTTTTAGAAATAAACTCTCAGTTTTTCGTTTTCGAAACGTTATTCGCAGAATTTTATTAATTATTAAATTTCTTTCTTGATTTTCAAAGCTTAGATGAAACTTTTGTTTGCCAATTTTAATTCAAATAGAAAATATTTAAATCTAGACAAAAATCTTTAGTAAGACCCGGTTTTGAAAATAAAGTTATTTTACGGTTGTGTTAAATTCGTAATGTTCTTATTGAAGTGCATTGAAGTTTTTAAATTCAATATATCGGTTTATGGTTTGATGTTTATATATACTGTATATACAGTTAAAATAGATAACATTATCGAAGTGCAAGAAAACATCAAAACTAAAAACAGATATATATTTCAAATAAATACTGTATTAATTTTATCTATTTTATCTCTCTATTTTCCATATCAGTTTAAATCAGTAAATCAATAAATCAGCTGCCAATGTCTAGTTTATTCTGAATAACAGAACCGATTAAGTGTTACTCATCAAACTTAGAAGAAATAAAGTTTGATCCAACTATACTTATTATTTGTTTAATTTTGTACACATTAACAAAAATAAAAACCTTTAAAGTGAAAATCTACTTTATAAATCTTCTTGATTTATTTAGCTCACTCGTACTAAATATCGTATACGAAATTTAAACGATTTACTGAATAAATTTAATAATTTTTGTGCTGCAGCTAAAAGCGAAAATTTTGATGCCCGAAAGCCGATTATATAGTAATTTATGATAATCACGCGTTTATGCAAAGTTATTCGAAGCACAATTCGGTTTTACTGTTACTTTTTACGACAGAAAAAACACAACTTTTGTTAACTCTTTCGTGTTATTTATACCATAATGATATAAAGAATTAATCGATAAGTACGAGGAAAAACTTTTTAATGCATTTTTACGACATGTTTATTGCAAGTTTTGATTCGAGCAGGAAAACCTCTGTCGATGAAGTTAAGCCTCGAATAAAACTGTTTTTTTTTTTCGTTTGTTTGGTGAACCTCTAAATTAAGTATTTCGCACATTAGGTTATAGTGTGGGTTCTTTCGCGAACTGTCTTTCAAGTAGTTATTGGAGCATAAATCTATCGATAATATATATTGTTATTCGAAAAATCTAAAATCACTAAAATTAGATCGATTTCAGTGCAATAAAAAAAGATAAAGAAAGAAAATAAAACATCGAAATGGAGAAAATAGCATATTAATTAAAAAACTGGAAAAATTAAAGGACGATGGGTTGATGTTCAGTCTAGTTTAATGACAAAAGAGATATTTTTCTTGTTTATTACTTTGCTTTGTGAAACAAAGACACTTTAAGGGTTGCGTAACGATTTCGCGAAAAAAAACATTGATAAAAAAGTGCATTATATTATTATTGTGTATAATATAAATATTTGATATAATAAAAACATTTTCGAAAAAATTCCGTTGCAATAATGACTTTTCTGTTATCCGCTAATATATATAATTATTAAACTCTTTTTTGTTTGTTCTCGAAAAAACATTGTGAACCATAAAAACCGTGTAAAAGCATTACAACAAAAAATGTCGAAGCAATAAAAATATTTAATCTGTGATTTATCTGATAATTTATTTTTCCCATAGCATTAAAAACAAGCTAATTTTAAAAAGTTGTTTTTTTATTATTTGTGTCATTCGCTTATTTCCTCAGAAAACTAGTTGCGAACTCGTAGAATGGTTTGCGAAAAGCAAACGAGAGAAAGAGCTTAACGTTTTGATTGTCTGTCGAGCCATCACTCATTTAAATAATACCTATCATTTCAAAAACAGTATCTGTTTGAATGTCATAGAATAAAGAGAATGAGTCGAACATTAATCACAAGTGTATGCTTTTGTTTTAATTAGGTTTTGTTGTGTAAGGTTAACGATGAAATGCAAACCATTACAAAGCAGTTTTCAGTCTAGTTTTAACGCGAAAAAGGGCTGCACTATCACACGCACTGCAAGATTTTTTGAGTGTTTTTTGTTCCCTTTAACACATAACACGGGATTAGCGCCGCAGAGGCGGACTTACTGTTTGCAAATATCATTGATAATGGAATGTCATCGCTTGGCGTTGTTTTCTCTCCGCGGTATGCCAGCGATGGAAATGCTAGTTTTTTTGTGTCTCGCTGTAACCAATACAACAAGTATTTGATTGCCTAGTTTTGTAGTGCTGCCAACTTTTCTGTGTCTCGCAGTGTGTAACACAAAAACAAATACCAACAAACGCACACATACTGTAACACAGCTCACTGTGAACTGCATTGTGTGTCAAAACTCATTATATCTGCTTCCTAACCATATATATAATGTCAATACTGATTTTGATCTTTAATTCGGTTTCAGCTGAAAATGTGGCACTAGTTTGTCCAACGCATCCCAACTGTTAGCAGTAATATGTAATGTACTCTCGCTGTGCACGTGCTCTCTCTCTCTCTTTCTCTCTCTCTCTCTCACTCATTGAATGCAATTGAATCAAAGTTCTCATGGAAATCGTTATCATAGCTATGTGTTTGTCATATGTACGAGTGTTTTCAGTATTTCGCTGTGTGTTTGCGCAGAATTTTTTTCTGTTTTGATAAAAGTTTTTATGATTAAAAAACAGCTCAACACGACTCATATATAAATAGATATTTGTGATACAGTTTACAACTATTCAATACAGTTCGCAATAACGACGGTTTACGAGTCAATATTTGTGTCTCTATGCTCGACAGGAGGTAATAAAACAAAGAAAAAGTGAAACAAATTTCAAAAATTCCTCACTAATGAAGTGTCAGTAGTGTTGCGGCGAAAACTGATTGCGTTTTCTCGCGAAACGTATGAATCATATTGCGTTTCTCAAACGCATTAATAACTTTCTGAAAGTAACTGAAATCGCAACAAAATAAGAGAGTAGTAGTATATTAGTATTCGTTGTTTGTTGTTATTACTACTTTTATTTTTTTTGTTTGTTATCCGCTGTTAAAGAGCAAGTTTGCACTTTTCAAGAATTTGTTTAACTTTTTTTAAAATTTGTATCATCTGTTGAAAAATGGTGTTATATTCTCCGAGTGTGAATAACAACAAATATTCGGGTGCGCTCGAGCTGATCGGTTCGAGCAACGACGCGCTCAAACTGAACACGAAGAGCATCAAAGTAATAGTTGTGGTGCACAAGACATCGACGCATCACTTCGCTGTGGTTTACCCCCATTGGGGTGTCGACAGCTCACGTAAGCCACTGTTCAGTATTAACCTAAACGCCACTAAAGTTGAGAGATCGCCATACAATCCCGACCGAGAGTTTTCGGTGATTCCGTTGAACGAAGGCTTCTCTTTTCTGTTCCGTGTGGTCGACAAGTCGATTAAAGAGAAGCAATCGACCGATGTTTGGATCGAAATGCTGTCGAATAACACCGATAAGTCTTACATTAAATTAAAACCGCCGCTAATTAAGAGCAAGTCTCTCGACTTTAACCTAACGGTTCTTAACGAAGACAACGAGGATGATGTGTGAGTCGAGTCAATTGGTTTTTAACAACGAAAAAAACTTTTGTGGTGATATTTATAGGCAATAGATCTGATAGAGAATTGGCTCTATAAAAAAATTTTTTTTTCTGCATATATGCGACTCGAAAATCTTAAACTAAATTGCCTTAAATTTTGGATTTCATACGAGCTAACAGGAAGTGAAGATAAACCGTTACAAAACTCATTGCGATATTTGATAAATTTATCATTTTTTTGAATGTAAATAAAATTATATTAAACATTATTTTTTTCGGAAACGAAAAATAAAATCGATTATATCGTCATTTGTTTTTTTTTAAATAAAAAAGAAGTATTTTTTAAAATATTATACACTACTACTACACTGTAAACGCAAAAAAAATAAATGTATCAAATAAACATGTATAATATATGAAAAACAGTTTTTTGACCGAAATTTATTTATTTGGGTGATTATAATCATAAAAATAAATTAAAGGTTAAAAAAAGTTCGTTTCGCCATAGTGTGCAGCAACAGTCGCTACAATTATTTTCTCTTAACCTCACATAAACCGTTTAACTTCTAGATTTTTTTCCCAAATGATAGTTATAAAAAAACTCTTTATCAGCCATTCTATAGGAAGCGGTGTCAACGATTCAATTCTGTCTATTAAGTGCATATAAATTAAGTGTTTGTGTGGGCCTCTTATATAAGAGTTGGTGTTTACTTAAATTAATTGGATTTTTTTCGTGATAGTCGTTCCAATTGCATAATCATATGTTTTACCACTTTTCTCATCACATTATCTGATCCAATATTTATCTATATTACACATTTCTGGTAAATACATAATTATTTATTTTTTTGCTGCGTCGCTATAAGCGATTATTACGAAACTTATTATTTGTGACGAAAACCGCATACCAGTCAGTATAAGCTTATAATTGGCGTTAATATGTATTTGGTGTCTAATTATGCGAAAAACAGATCCGATTAGATATCAGAATGCGTTCAAATAAAAAACAACTATTTTTCGAAAAATTTTTATCAATTCGTGTAATCAAAGTATTAATTAGATTGTATGTGATAAGCGTTTTATTTTTCGAAAGCGTAAAGTGTCTGTGAAGCGTAAAAATCGTTTTTCTTATTTTTTCGAAAAGTGAAAGTAGTTTTGCTATTTTAGGACAGAAAACGTTTGCGGCGTTTATTTTTGTTGCGTACATAATTCAAGTAATATTGATTATCTTATTATATTAAAAATATATATTTTAATAATAAAATTCAAAATTTTGAATTTTATTTTTTTGTCTGTACTTAAGAGTTGCAAGTATTGAAACAACAATCCTTAGGTCTTTACCATCAATCATAAAAAATTTATTAGTATAATAATCGTAATAGGATTAATCTTAACTTTTAACCTTAACTCCTAACATTTTTTAACTTCAACCTTAACCGGTAAAGAAACTTTTTAACTTTAACCCTAATTTGATTAACTCGTGAGTTAACCGGTTAACCAATTTTTCTTTTTAAAAAATAATTTTGAATTATAATAAAAGTTCATTCAAAACAATCCCCACTATTTAAATGGTTTTAATTTCAATTTTTCGCTGTTTTACAGTATCACAAATTTGATACATTTTACTGTTTAAAATTATTTTATATAAACTATAATCTAAAAATAAAGATTTAAATTGTACAACGAACCCATTTCTTGTATTTTTATATTAATTTATGGACTATTATTAACAAAATATTCATTAAATTCTTTTCCGAATCATAAATTTAAAATTTTAAAATAATTCTTTATAAGTTAAAAGTTAACGGCTAACTATTAGTTAATAGTTTAACCCTAACAATTAAAAATATTTTAACTTTTAAATTAACTTTCTCAGAAATATTAACTTTTAACATTTAGCTTAAAGGAGTTAACTTTTTGGGCTAAAAGTTAACCGTTAAAATGCTCATCTCTATATAGGATATATAGGATACTAATAATAATTCTGAAAATGTAAGAACCGTTAAAGTGCTTTCACTGCATTAATAAGGCGTAGGAAAAAATTTAGCCACTTTTAGTATTTTGTAATTAAAAGTTTATTACAAATGAAATTTTCAGTAAACACATTATAATACGTTTTAATATAAAACTTAGAAAAATTTTGAAAAAATTTAGAAATTTTATAATTAATTAAATAATTGTAAGCTTAGTGAGGGGAAAAAATTATTTTACTAAATTAATATCTGGTAAATTTTACATTATTGGAAATAACTTCAGTTAATACATTGGTCAAAGAGATAATTAAGTTTTGAAGCTTAGAATCTTGAAATTAGTCCATTGCGTCGAGAATAGCTGCCCTTAATTAGGGAACATAATTGTATTGTCGGCCATTAGCGTAGACAATCCGGACTAGTGATCCCATAGATTCTCTATAAGTTCGGGACTTTCCGTTAGACAAACTAAAGCATTGATATTTTTGGCCGAAAACCATTCCCGAGTGTGAAGAGACGCATGTATCGATGTGTGTATCGTCGGGTCCACCAATGTTCGGCCCAGACCTCAAAAGATTAGCTTCAAGGACTTGATAGTAATCTTAAGATTTTTGTCGACCAGACAAATTTAATTTCGGTTTTTCCACCGAAACACAAACCCATAATGGAATCACCACCCATATCACTCTTATTATAATTTTTTGACTTTCCTAATGTCGAAAAATAAAAAATAAAAAATAAATATTTTTATTCAAAGTAATAATATCGCCATACAAAACTGACTGTAAAAACTATGGAACAAAAATGAGATAATTGTATAAATAATTACATAAAAGTTATGTTTAAAAAATATATTATCACATATTAAAATCGCATTTATAATTTTTATCATTTTTGTTATAATCACATTTAAATTGCATTTCTTAATTATGTTTAAAATAAATTTAATTTTAAATTGTTTGAAATTTTTATTGCGCAATATTTGTGATTAATTATGGAATGATAAATGTATTTCCATACATCATTTTTTCGAAATTTTCTTTAAACTCAATTTCTTGAGCTAATACTGTCCAGTTCGGGTCATAATCGTCCTCAACTCCTTTAAAATATTTTAGTAGTCATTAAAAAGATGATTAAAATTTTTTATACCTTAGAAGAACAAGAATTCCTCTGTTCATTCGTGTAATACTAAATCACGCAAACGGTTAATATTTTGCTCATTAACGATATGAGCAAATCGACGCCTAATGAAGATGAGACAGTACTGGCTAATATATTTTCGGGAAATATCATATGCCATAATTGTGAATGCATTTGAATTGGGGGTAATAATATTCGGAGCACATTTAGTAAATACAATTCCATGAGGAATATTCTTTTCAATAAAAATAAAATAGTTTGAAAAAATTATTTAAAAACAAATTTAAAACTTACGTAAGCGAACACATTTCCGAAACAGCACTCATCCAAACTCTCATGTATATTATGCAAAGAGATTCACCGATTCATACATGCGATACTTGTATAGTGGATTTTAAATTTTTAATCCATCGAGTGATCCAGTAACAGTTAAGAGGTTTTAGTGGATACAATGACGTTCCATATTCATAGCAGTGTCCCAATTTTAGTATACTCCTCCCTAATATTTTGAAAGCTCAAGTAAAAAATTGATAATTTCGATACGTTTTTGTAAACTGAAAAAATTATGGTTTGCCTCTTCTTTCTAGAATTTTGAAAAATCCGAAAGGAGACGCCTTAGAACATCCCATCATAGGTTACTCTAATTTATAGCGTTTATGACAGATGATATGAAACTAGAGGATCTCAATTATAATGGGCATGATGGGCAATGACACTGGAAGGGCTCCGATCTGGGTTTGAAAAGAGGAGGTGCTCAAGCGTGAGCACAGGTATGTGGTGCAGCTCTACTGGAGTATTCTCTCAGATGTCTTAAAGTTTCAGTGGTTTAGTAAAGTGTGACAATTTAAGATCTTTAACGCGAAATAATTTTTCATTCAAATTTGCGTGCAAAAAAAGATACCTCAGCGTTAAAGATCTTAAATTGTCATATTTTATAAAAGCGAGTTTTCGTATTTATAACTATGCAGAATACGAAGCACAAAATATGAATTATCAATTAATAAATAAATGTTTTCTTTTAGTGTTAAAAAATATTAAATATGAGCACTTTTATGTTAAATTAAAAATAAAGTTTAATCTTTAAATTTTGCGCGCCATATATTTAGTTTTTTTTCGTGTAACCTGTCTGTTAGTCTAGGTTTACTAAAATTATGTTTATCAGGCACTTAAGTGAATGAGTGCCGTCTATTGACTATAATAATAAATAATAATATGTGATCATTACTAGATCTACTTATCGAACAGTGACAGTACTTTCGATTTAAATCAATGATTAAAAAACATTAAAATTACGTCAATTTAAAAAACAAACTTAATTAAACTATTAAGAAATTTGATGTCAACTTAATATTCTTAGAAAATGGGTTCATTAATGTATGGAAACGATAGTTTTGACAGATTTGGTGACGATTTATGCGAAGTACTATTAAGTTATTTACCGATTAGTGATTGTTTTCAATTTCAATGCGTTAACAAACAATTCGACGCAATTATATTTAATACGCAAACAATGCTGTGTTTAACGGATGAAAAGCAACCATATTTTACATGCAAAAAATACAAAAATTCAATTATTAAACAAATAACTATGAAAATATACAACGAAACGGATGAACGTTATCCCAATTATTCGATTAATTATCAGTTATTAGAATATGTGTTGAATAAATGTGCGAATATATCGATACTTAATATTAACGTATTTAGCGATGATTTCGATCAAACAATTCATTTAATTAGTATTCACTGTAAATCGTTAAAACTACTTCGAATGAGCGCTCGATTAGAATCGATATCAGAGAATTGTTTGAAAGTTTTCACTGAAAATAGTTTAAGAAATCTGGAATCACTGTCACTCAGTTGTATACCGAATCATGATTTTATCGATGCATTAATGCCATGCATTCCAAACCTTAAACATTTTACGTGCGAATCGTTCAATAACTGCGAGGAAAGCTTGCTATCACTTATGATGCAGTTTAACCATCGTATAAACAGTATAGATATCGGTTTATCCACAATTTTAAACCACGAAATGGTAGACGAATTCACTATTGAAAACGGATATTATCCTGATTTGAGATTTCACAGTGAGGTGAGAGAGTAATCAAATTTTAAAAATAACGTTAACTGTTATACCGGTATATTTAAATAAAAAAGATGTATACTTCGCGCTACGATTTAATCAAACAATTCGCGAATTTCAAAGCGATTCAGTATTTTTGTTGCGATTTTAAATGGTTAGAGGATCTAAACTCTATTAAACTGTTGAAACTTATCGGTGCTAACTGTCAACAATTAAAATCATTAGCAATCGTTAGACTGATTCCACCGTTTTTCGATATATTCAGCGATGGCTTTCAATCGCTTCAAAGGTTGTGCATAAAACTTAATGCTTTCGATAAACAGTGCGAAAATGTTGAACTATTGAAAAATTGCGCAAATTTACGGCATTTGAAATTTGTGCGTACAGTGATCGACGAAACCTGTTTTGATAATATTCACGTACATTTGCCACAATTACTATCGATTTGTGTTTATTCGAAACAGTTAAACCAAAATAAATTAGTTGCGCGTAAATTGAGGGAAAATATTCAAAAATTAGCGAATTTGCGTTATTTCGCGATGAATTCGTTCGCTGATAAACACGTTTTGTCGTTTATCGCTAATTGTAACGCAATTCGAAGAATTGGTATTTATCGCGAAAGAATTGTAGCGAATGATAAATATCAGTTGAATAGTAAGAAAATTCACGATTATATAAAAAATAATCATAGAAAAGTAGATATCGTTAAGATTATTGCGAAGAATCAACATTTTATAAATCCATATCTATATTAGAGATACATGTATCACAAAATCATTAATAGCTATTTTGGACACTTTATACCCGAATTCGATATTTTCTACAGCAAAGTTTGTAACGGTATTCTCGTATACTGTTATATCAATTAATTATTAAGCAATAAAAATATTTCAAAAATCTCACATTCTATGGCTTTATAAAATAAAAGTTTTTGGTGTTTGATATTTTGACTCTAAATTCCTGCAATTATTCCTTAACTTAAGGTCTGAACCGACAAATTGTCAGCAAAGTTCCGAATAAAATATGCTGTACTGTACACACACTTACTTATTGGTGACGTAATTGATTAAATATTATAATAATGTAACACGTGTTTGCATTTGGTTTATTAGTATTACAGTTTTCATATATCGATGTTAACTATAAACGATTTAAAGGAAGATGAGTTGCGACTCATATTCGATTGTCTATCTATTAAGACACTATTCAAGTGTCGATCCGTTTCACACGTATGGAAATCTATTATCGATGACGCGCTTCAAACCAGATTAACGCTAACATTGCACTACAACGACATCACTCACTTCACCAATCAAGGCATCCATTCATATTCATATTCATTTACATAACCTTTAATTTGAAGACTAACGTGTATTTTGTTTGTGAACAGAGCGTCAGAGCATGTGTTCAAACGGTCGTCACATACCAATCAATAGCTCTGTGGGCGCTATTCTCGGCAAAGTATCGCCATTTGTGTCACAGTTTACGAAACCCAACAATTTTCGCGATTCATTTGGCTGTGTGTTTGATTTATGCGCTAACGTTGAATCACTAAATTTGTTAGAAGTTAAGTTGGATTTAACTGATTTTCTGTTTATTCTTGAGAGCTGTCCGAGAGTTCAATGCTTATCAGTGAAAGTCGGAAATTTCATGGATTATGGATATCGCGGCGATTATGCCACTACTCTTAAAGGTTTAATGAATTCTAATTATCATTCAAAACACACAAAAAATCTATTTAAAAACTGATTAACATTAAATTTGTTTACTGCAGGTATCAAACATTTGCGCGTGAAATGGCATTATCCTTCTGGCGATGTGTACAGCAAAACCAACGATTGGTTGTTTCTGTCACAGTTGACTGCAATCGAAGAATTAGTGATTGATATGAATTTCGCGATTTCGATGGAATCGATAAATGATTCCATGTTTGATGAGTTGAAACGATTGAACGCCAGACTAAATAAACTTCATTTACTAAATATCAAACACGTCACCGATTCTGAGCAAACAATTACAAGAATTATCGAGTCATTGTGTGACGAAAATACTAATAAAAGTGAAAGTTTAGTCGATTTAAATATCGATTGTTTTGCGTTTCGACATATGCTCGAACAGATTAACGATAGATTTATTAATCTCGAAACGCTTTACATACGTTTGGACCGTAACTATAACTATAGAGTTTCGCTTAAGAATTTAAAGAATTTACGACATTTGCATTTGTATTTTAATTCAATGACCAATTCGTATGATATTGAGGCACAAAACGATACTAATGACGACAATCAATATTTGACAATTTTATCCAACATTAATCCATTAATAACGACGTTAACGATTTCAAACTCGAGTTGTATATCGATTAATACTTTTGTGAAAACTGGAAGTTTTTTGCCAAATTTGCAGCGTTTAGACACTTATATGGTTAGTTTTGAGGGAAATAGTATCGAGTTTTGGAAGGTATTAGCGAATTATATTCAAATAATGTCTTATGTTTAAACATAATGTCTCTTATATTTAATTCAACAGATAATCGCTGATTTCAAGTATCTTCAAAAATTAACTTTAAATCTTACGTGTATTAGCGATGACGGGTGCGAACAATTGATTCGATCGGATTCATTGAACACAATAGAATTAGTGAAGTATAAGGGAGTGTCAGCGATGAACGACGACATATGGATTTCTACCGATAAAATACTGAACACTTGCGCACAGTTAGCCATTGAACAGCCAAACAAGTGGATCACATTACGTCTTGATATCGATATTTATGAAGTTGACCAACAAGTTAATCGTTTTTTACCTCGTAATTTACGAGTTCTAAATGTCGGCTGGAAAAAGTGATACGGAATATGGTATACTGACTGAGAAGATTATTTTAATTCGTTATAGTAAAACATAAGTCTATTTATACACAAGTTTATGTTATATACTGTATTAACTTATTATTTCATACAATATTTATTTATGTATTCGTTCACCTATTAATTAGAATCGCAACGTAATATATACAATGTAATATTTAATAAGCTTTTAGATTTGAATGGTGATGATTGTGGATAGAATTGCATTGCCTTACGAACACATTATTTGCTTTTACAATAATGCCAATAACAGACTTTATTTTACAATTTATGTTTTCAAAATTGCTACCGAAAATGTGATTTTTTGTGATAATAAAATGCAAGCTAATATTTTTAAAACATTAATAAAAATTTCAACAATGAATGTTTTATTAAATAAAATTGAACAAAAAACTTGTCCCAATATTTATGACAATGTTTTAGTGTTTTTTCAATAAAATACATGCTTAATATCAATCATGCGTAATGTATTCTAAAAATAGATTCAATTCGAAGATATTTTAAAAGATTTTAACTGACTTTCGATCCATTGAAGTGCATCCATATGTGAGTTTAATATCTTTGAGATTTGTGTCAACGGATCACTAGAGTCCTGAATCGCTTTCATTTCGTTTAATTTACGAATAAAATCCTTTATAAATAAGCAATTATACCATTAATTATACATATTATCATTAATTAAAAATTGAAAACAAATGTTAGCGCAATAATCAATAATACCTTAAGATCACTTCCAATACCGTTGAGGTCATTATGAACGGTTTCAACCATCGAATATGTGAATTCTCGTTCGGCATTAACCGCGTCATTGCTGCTGATCTCGAATTTCGAACTCTCAATCGGTTCCAATAACTGTTGCAATTCGTTTTGTTGCGCGACTATAAAATCCAACTGATGATCCAAACGCGTGTGTTCTGTACGCAATTTCTCTAACAACTCGTTTATTCTCGTTATTTTCATGCCATTACTTATTAGCAACGAATCCCACGAATTAATAGTCTGCGCCTGTAAGTGGAATTCGGTTTCCAATTGATTCAGTTCGTTCAGCCATATATTAATTTGATCTTCCAGTTGACGAAACGTCATGCCTGTTCAGTACAAATTATTTTTAGAAAAATAAAAATGGCTATAATTAGCTTTTATTATAACTAACGAGTTGGTGATTGAGATGACAGTGACTGCGAAGTGGTAACGGCAGCAGTAGTCGGAGCAGTAGTGGTCGCGAATAAAGTCGGTTTCGGGGAAATACTTGTAGCAGTTGTAGTGGCAGAGAATGAAAATGTTGGCGCTGTCGAAGTTACGATTGGAGCGGCAGTTGTCGCAGTTATTCCAAATGCGGTCACAGAACTGGTGGTAATCGCAGCGGTTGTCGCGGGTGTGGGCAATGAAAAATTAAAAGGTTGCGCAGTGGTTGTGACGGAACTCACAGCAGCCAATGGCGCGATTGGGGCACTGGTTGTGGTCGCGACAGCGAATGGAGATACTGAAGCGGTTGGTGTCACTGAATTTAACGTAAATGTAGGCGCTGTTGCAGTCGCAGTTAACGGCGCACCAAATCCAAAACCTGAAGCTACTGGTCCACCAAAACTTGTAGTACTAGATAATGACGGAAGTTGTGCTGATGTGGATAGAGTTGATGGCGCAGACGATATCGGGAATGAGAGCGTAGGAGTAGTCGTGGTTGCGGTTGATATGGCGCCTCCAAAATTGAACGGTTGCGCTGTTGTGTTCGCGCCGAAGCCTGTAGTGTTGGATAGCGAGGAAAATCCTCCAAATGCTGGCGCAGAAGTTGTAACTTAAAAAAGAAATTAATTATAAAAATTAACTCATAACTCATAATAATACCAATAATACTGCATTGATTGCTTAAAATTAAAACTTGCATCAAAATTATTAACTTAAGAATAATCTCAATAAACATTGATAAAATTATTTCATTGAACTTTCACTAATTTTATACAATCATCGCATAAAAACATCAATTTGGTTTAAATGCTTTAAAAATATATGCTTTAAATTTAAAATCGTACCCAAGTTTGCGGCACCAAAAAGCGATGGAGCAGTGGATGCAGGCGTAGACATAAGCGAACCGCTCATTACGGGAGCAGTTGCTGCGCCAAACGGCTGCGTTCCAAAAGCTGGCGAACCAAAAACAGAGCCACCAAACGCGGGAGCGGTTGTGGTTTGTTGTGTTTGACCAAACAATGACGACTGCGTTGTGGCTATACTGGGCGTTGAACTGCCAAATGGAGAACCAAACACACTGCTGGCAGACGTGACTTGAGTGCCACCGACACCGACACCAACACCAGCGCCAAACAACGACTGTGTTTGTTGTTGCTGTTGTGGTGTGACTTGTGATGCGAATGAAAACAGACTGGAAGTGGTTGTCGGTTGAGTTGGTTGTGATCCAAAACTTGCACCAAACGGTTGGACAGTAGGCGTTGTGGCGCCTGTTATATCAATAACGTTATAAGATATGTAAACGTTAATTAATATTGGATTAATTAGAATAACTAACCGAAACTTCCGAAACCAGTTTGAGTGACCGAAGACTGAGTATTAGGAGTGACACCAAAACTGGAACCAGTTGTGCCAAAACCAAAAGCGGGTGTCGTTCCGAACGTATTGCTCTGCGGAGCGAGTGATGTCTGCTGAGGAGCGGTCGCACCGAACAGCGATTGTTGCGGCTGTGGCTGCGATGCTCCGAACGCCGATCCGCCGAACGCTGGCGTTGATGTGCCAAAACCTATTGATGGCGTGCTTTGACCGAATAACGAGCCCGAACTGGTTGTGGTCGGTGTTTGACCGAACGTGAAGCCAGCGTTTGACTGACCGAATTGGAATGACATTACGTTTCTTTTTTGTCCTTTCGACTAATTTAATGAAATATTGGCAAAGTTTATAACAACAAAACACAAAAATATTGATAATAATTAAATGTATTATATCTAACTTGAATTAATTTTGAAAAGATAAATCGCATAAAAAATAGTATTTGTTCGTGTATTGCAGTTTGTAAACAAATCATTAAACCATCGATAGTATTTTGCACGATTAGCGATATGTATAGAGAAAAGTTTAGTGCGAATCACTTTGCACTTATACCGTTAGTACGTATTACGTTATTGTTTGTAATAACAACCGATCGTTCATAATATCGACGTTAGATGTCGCTATGCTAACTGTGAACTGTGTTTATAAAATTTAATGAAAACTTTAAATTGGATTACTTTTAATTAGTGTTATAGTTTACATTACAATATTCGTTATTAGAGAATAGGAATTGAATAGAAATTTATACAACACTATATTTAATTTTAATTGTACTCTATTTTCATCGTAGTTATATATCTTTCAAAGTTTTCATCGAATTTATTTAATCGATAATCTTTTAGATGACTGCGAATATAAACAAAGTTATACCGTAATTAATACGCGCTAAACCTTAAACCATACCTTCAACGGCATATCTGACACACGTATGCGTTCGATTAAGCTTTAATCCGATTCGAGTTAATCTAAGTGTTAACTTGAATTCAAGTAATAAAGCAGTAAAACGTATTTTATTAAGTAATTCTTTTATTGAATAATAAATATAAGCAACTGTTAGCTGTAAACGATAAACGATAAGTGATTAATATTCATTCATCACTAAAAATTATAGATGCAAAATCAGAAGTCTAACAAACTTTGAATAATTTTCATAACCAATTTATCGATAAAAAACTATTAGTAATTAACACTAAAAATTCAATACGCGACATAACTTAGTTTTTATATACCCTAAAACCGCATATATATAACAGTAGCCTATATTTATGCCTTATTTTCCATTTACTTAACTCTGTTCATTTGGTGGGTTACACATAAACACAGCTTATTCTTTAAAAGATATCACATGTAACCAAAAAGTTTATAAAGTTTGTTGTAATTACAGTAAATTTTAACTCATTTATTATCTTCAAAAAATTACAAGAATTTATTAATAATTTGTCAATAAAACAAACTTTAAAAGAATTAATTTAACAATTATGCGTTAACTGTTCAATAATTGTTGAACATATTGATTAACAATATCGGAGTACTTCGCAAACGCGAAATGTCCGCCATTGCGAAACACTACCACTTTCACCAAATTATTAACATAAGTAACTCTATTGTCGAGCTTTCCATCCGCCGAATAATTATAAAAATTCGTTTGATTAACACCTAAACAATTAACGAGTTCATAAAATTTCTTCGCGGATACCAGAGAATCTTTTTCACCGAAAACCACTAAAATGGGAATTCTCTTATTTTTTAAAACCATTATTCTTTCCCAAAGCGTTTCTTGTTGCGAATTTACTGCTATTGTGGAAGTGAGCAATACTTCGTCGACATCCGCGTAAGACATAGGATAACCGATTTTATGTGCAATTAAGTGTGGCTTTAATACGTCCATTATCTTAAGTCCCAGTGAGGACCGTCCAAATTTGGCTGTTTGTTCCCCAATCCATAAAAAATATTTATTAAACCTGAGTGATTGCGGACAAAACAATCCAATCGATTTTATTGACAATTCTTGAGGCTAAATAAATACAAGAATATTAGATTACATATAGAAATTTAAATCAATTGTTTAAATCATACATCAGACCACAAGAATGAATGTGGTTGTATACCAGCCGAATGGGATATTAAGCAATCGATTTCTTTAACATTGATTGCCGATAAAAAATCGCGTATAAATTGAGTTTTTTCGGCAGTTGAGTGCCAGAACGAAAATGTTTGCCGAGATAACGAAAAGGTGGGAAAATTGGGCACAATTACGCGAACATTCGACTCAGGTTTGCCGAAATGTTCAATTAATGCTTTAAAGTGTTGATGATTGCCAGGCACTCCATGTAACGCAACGATTGTCTTCGTTATATTATTTTTATTCGACTCATTGATTGTGTCCACGTATTCTACGCTAACCGGTAAACCATCTTTCGGTGAATTCTTATATAACTTCGGATATTGTTTTCGCAAATCTGGGAAAACTTTGCCACAAGTTTTGAAGTTAACTGTTTTGATGAGAGTTGCGCTATTCGTTGAGTATTTTAGTTTCACATACACTTTTAAGTGATGTCTTTTAACATTTCCTAATAAAATTGATTTTAAAAATTGCATTGATTGAGAGGTAACAAAAATAATTGACTATTTTCTTATTATGTATAAGTGATATACAACTATCATAAATAAGCGTATAAATGCATTTAAAGGGCTAAGAATTTAAATCACAATATATGTATTTATTGCATGTGATAAATCACGCCTTCAAAGGCAGTGCTAATCTATTTGTACATAAACACTGTAATTCTAACGAAATGTATATGTAGTTTTTCAACAATTAAAGTTTTTAAATTTTTTTATGTTAGTGTTTAATTGTACTGTTTTACAGAATATAATATGTTTTCATATAACTTTTATTAATTTTTCATAGAAATAATCTCAATTAATAATTTTTCGTATTTATTAGAAAACTTAATTTAAAATAATAAAACGCCTTATTTTTATATCAAGATTATAACTTTTTTGCATTTCTATTTAGGGTTTGTTTGTTAGAAATAATAATAAATTTTGTAAAAGTAATATATGTAACGTTTATTGATTATTGCATGATTTAAAATTGCACTTATATTACAGTATTATAAAATTATGCAAATACAAAAGTTTGTGATTAAATTTAAAATTTCTTATTTCTATGCTTGGTGCTCTACCAAATATATACCAACCCAAAATTTTGAGAATTTAATGACAAAATATATAAAAATTTCATAAGTATTTGGCAATATGTAAGGACAGGATATTTCGGTTCTAACCGAGCAATGTTAAAAGTTAGGTTATAAAAGTATATTGAGTTTAAACTAAGCTTCAAAGGCATAATTTATTTAGCAGAAAATAACAAATTTTTAAGAGTCGGACCGAAATTATCGAAATAAGAATTTTCAACCGAAATTAATAAATCACATAAGCTTAGTCATTAGAAACAAAAATAAATATTAAATATAACGTTTAAACAAGTTGAATAATTGTTGTGAAAAATTTACTTCAAAAAATTTTTGAGGATAATTTTAAAGCATATATTAATCTATTAATTTGTTTTATTATTTATATTTTATTTTAATACACAAAAACTTAGAAGACAAGACTCAATTTTATTCATAAATGCTTTAAGATCTTTAATGTTTAAAGATTTAATAACTTTTTAATCATAATACATAATTAAATCTCAACCGAAAGTTTTACCGAATTTTCATTGATTTTTCAACCGATAACCCACCGAAACATACAATTTTTCTAACCGAAATATTTCGTCCGTAGTAATAAGCAGGAATAGGATAATTCTGGTACACCCGAATTTACCCGAAATAGACGACAATGCCCGAAATTACCCGAATTTTATTTTAACATCTGAATAAGCCCGTATTCGATCATTTTATTACAATTTACCATAAAATCATGATTATAAAAACATATTTTTTGAAATAAATAGTAAAAAGCCGGAATTGAACAATTAAGGTATGCCCGATTTTGAGATCATTGCCCAAAATTACCCGAAAATCAAGTCAGATAAAATTTATCATAAAACAATTATAAAAATTACTGAGAGATAAGCATGCATTTAATTTATTAGTGATATTTACTTAAATTATTTGACCCGAATTCATACCCGAATTTAAAAATTAAAGCACCAGATTACCGCGACCCTATTTTTAGCTTTTTTAACCCGAATTATAAATGCTGTTGTTAAATACTTTTTGTAATTTAATAATGTAATTTTTATATATTTAAAGATAAGTAAAACTATCTAAAACTGTGCATCGAAAATAATATGGACGGTAGCATAAGTTTAACCAATGATTAAACCCCCTTTAAGTTTAAGATCAAAATTTTAAAAATATCGTTGAGTTTTGCGAATGGGTGTGGTTTAGGTTATCTTCCGGGAAAATTTTGAAAATTTGTGGTTTAAAACCGACTACTTAAACACTTCACTAAATTTTGAAGTATTCTAAATTATGACACCCTTTAATAATCAGGTTTGGGACACTCTGTTTTTAATTTCAAATATTTCCAAGCATTCTCTGTGTATTTTGTGCAATATGTTTTATTCTATAAAAGTTTTAGGTATGTCTACAAGTATTAGTTCAGGTTGCATATCAATATAGAATTGAAAACTCATTAAATTCTATTTTATGTTTGAATCCTTGATTTATAAATATAAAAAATAATAAAATATCAATAATAGTTCGAATATAATACAATACGGTGAAGCTAATATTAATTTACAAAATTTTCTACTTTATAAAACAGGATGCTCTTCAAAACAATAGTAAGTAAATATTTACAAAATAGCAAAAAATCAATTGTTGATTAAAAAATTTGGTATAATGTTTGATAAAAGATTGTTGCAATTTTGGTTAACAAAAGTAAACCCATAAAAAATAGAACAATGTTTTTCATGCTATTATATAATTTTTAATATAAACTTCAAATCAGCACAAAAAATTCCAGTATGTTAAGTGAGATTTAATATTGATTAAATTAAACTGAATTTTTAATGAAATATCTTAAAACATTTTAAATACGATTTTTTAAATTTTTTCTTGGTTGAATGTTCAAAATTTTGGGTAAACTTATCGTATATTTATGCAGAACATTAAGAGACGTTCATAATTATTACGCAGTTTCTATTTCACATTAAAAGTTCAATATTAAACAATGAATTCAAAACGTTAATTTATTGATCGATTTGTGGCATTTGTGTCATATATATACTGTTGTTAAGACATATGTAAAAGTAATTCAGATAATTCTTACATATCATCCATAAGCAACGTATAATAAAACTATAATAAATTAGTCCACAAACGAAATACAGAGCACACAAAACGCTATGAACCGGTTTGTCCCCCAAACACAACGTTTTCGCTTAAAGCTCCTTATTTTACCTTATATTTGTTGGCACTTATTCTCAATTAAAATAAAATGTAGAAACAATCAAAACAAATACGATATTTCTTTTGAATTAGATTTAGTATTATTAAAACGAAATTTAGAAAAATGCATAAAAATAATTACTGAAAACATCGAACAAAAAGTTTGAATAAAATCGAAAACTTTGAAAGGTATGCGAAAAATCGATTTAATTTGTTTGATTAGATTGTTTGAGCACACATTAATGATAATACATTTACATACTCGTAGATGCATGTCGATGAGTTCATCTTCAACTGTTGCGTGTCATCCATGATATCATCGGAGAACGTGACCGACGCTTCCGAAGAGTGCGCTATGAATGTGTTCTCAATCGATGAGAATAAGATACGCGACGCCAATGGCATCATATTTGCCGAAGCGATCACATGTTACAAATGTACGTTTTGTGGGAAAATGTTCGCCGCTATGGAAGTGGTTCTCACTCATTATCAATCAAACCATAGATGTTCGGTGATTCCGTTACTTAAAGGTATTTAATTGTTTTGGAATTAATCACAATCTTTATGTTTAATTATATTGTTTAAGGTATGAAACTTTCGACATCAAAGATTAAAACTCAAAAAATGAAGGCAACTGTGGATCAAACGCCACTCAAGCCAAACAGAAGAGGTCGACCATCGAAGGACGCGTCCAAAGAGAAAGCACAGCAAACGCCTTCAACAACGAAATTATCGTACAGCTTATCGCCGAAAATATTGCCGAAACAGACGATGTCTACTATGCCTGTGAGCAGATCTCGCGCCACTTTCTTGAAAAAGCTTAGACCGCAAACCGTTAAAGTGATGTACACTGACTCGAAGAAGAAATATCGATGCAAATATAAGGGTATTCTATATTCATTCGTAATTTGTTTTTTTTAAATTTGTATAACATTAATGGTTAATAACCATAGATTGCACGAAAAGATATTCTACTTATAGCAGTCTGATCTCTCATCGAAAGACTCACTCTAACGATAAATCGTTTTATTGCGATTGGAATGACTGCCACTTTCGATGCGCAGATCAGTCCGGATTAGAATTTCACAAAAACACGCATTTTGGTGATAACCCGTACAAATGTTCGTGGCCTGGATGTGACCAATCATTCGCCGATTCGGTCGCTAAAGAGACTCATCTCCAGATAATACATATTGGAAATCGTACGCTACAATGCGATTATCCCTTCTGTAACGAAACGTTTAGTCTGTCCACTGAAAGAGACAAACATAGGTATTGTTTTTTTAAATGCTATTTACATAAAATTAATACCGTTTTCCCGCATTATCCCCACATGGGGTATATCGTGAATCATGATGAGGAGTGGGGATAAGCTCGGGTTATACCCCATAGCAGCCCGTATCTATGAAAATCGAATTTGCCTCATGAGGTAAAAAAGTTACGGTAACTTAGTTTTTAATTTAAATTTAAGTCTATTACCAAAACTCAGTTTAACCCTTAGTGTGGTATAATGCGAGTTGCAATGAGGAGTTGGGTTTAAACTCGGTTTATGCCTCATAATTACTTATCAATTTTCCGATTTTACCGCAAATTTTATTAGAGCTAAATTACACGGAAAAAATTACTTAACTGCCGGAAAAAAAGCTGCTGTCGTACAGTCTAGTGATTCGGAAGAGGATTTTTCCGATGATGACAATACAGATGACGATGAGGATGAGGAAGAAGATGACACTGACAACGATGATGATATTAAGGTTGTGAACACTGTGAAAGCTAAACATGAAGATGACGTGAAAGTGATTAAAATTATAAAGAGTAAACCAGACACGGAAGACACTTCTAAATCAAAAGAAGATGCGGTTAAATCAATGCACGAATCGAGGGATGAAAAGAGAAAAGTTGATGAGATTGAGGTGAATAATGATCAAAATTCAGAATCAAACAATTCATCAAAAATAATAAATGGCGACGAAAACATTCCTAAACGACGGAAATCGATATCGAAAACAAAGTTCCGCTGCGATTATCCCGGATGTAGGAAAACGTTTACCAGCGGTGATGTACTGAAGGAACACGAGATCGACGCACATAAAACCAATGAATCAGACGGAAGGCATCGATACGAGCGAAAGTGTAAGGGAAATCTTTATTATAAAATATGAATTGTTTATATCGTAAATTAATTATATCGAGTTTTATAAATAATATTTAGCGGAATGTTATCATTTTATCGCATATTATAGTTAAACATACGCTAATAAACTTACTATTGTACTGTACATATCATTTTATAATAATCTCAAAATAATCTTACGGTTAATAATGTATTTTTACGATTATCTATGAAATAAGTATAAACTGTTATTCTGTTAGTGAAGAAGGGATTAATTTCGAATGTTTGTGACTAACGGTTGTTAAGACCGAACCCATTGAGTAAATATTATTTCTGTAATACTTGACCATTACTTTCTTGTATTTATTAATTTCTGAACTATTTGGTACGTAAAATATAAAATATTGAAATATATTTTAAGCGAGTGTTCAATTAAATCTAAAGTCTTATACTGAGATTTACTATAACTTTGTTTGACACGAATTTGTTTTAACATTTATGATTTTTTATATTTATATTTACTTAAAATTAAATTTATTAAATACTAAGTTATATGTTCTGTATATGATTTTGTATTAAAAATGTTATTAACGTTATTTGAAATGGATTTTAAGTATAAGGTAATAATAAAAATATAATATATATATATAATATATTACAGTTTAATAGTTTAAAATATTATAAATATTTACTGTAAATGTAAATTGTGTTTAACTTAATAGATTCTTTTTATTAAAGCGAACAAAAATATTAAACATTTATTTAGTAAATAATTTTTTATAAATTTTATTCGTATATAAGAATCTAGCATTAATTCTGTAATATGAATAATTAATGTGGTTATGGGGGCATAGTTTGAGTAAACAAAAAGTGATCGATTGATATCAATTATTTATTTTTTGTATACAACTAACGAAAGTCGCTGCTGTTATGCTTTTCAGTTCCTCTCTTAACAGTGTAAGCACTCACTCATAGACCCCCAAAAATATCAAATCAGCAATTACTGTATTTTCATTTATAAGTAAAAATCCTTAATAAAAACGTAACCCACAAAACCCAAGTTACGCAAATAATTCCTATTATCCAATGAATTATAGGAGTTTTCCGTTGATAACTGTCATCACCCGAACGCAGTTTTCTACTTTTAATAACATTTTTCGGTACAGTTTTAAGATCATAAGCGAGTCCAGACCACCACATAAAATCAATGATTAATGTGGTCAAATTGAAGTTACCTTTCCATCCCAATTCACTGGTAGAATAATCCCAGGGAAACGTGTGATGGTAGTTATGGTAACCTTCGCCAAAAGACGCGTACACTACGCCATCATTATCTTTGGGTTCGATATGTTTATCGTATGGCGTGTGTCCCCAAATATGTGCCGCACTATTCACGAGCCACGTTGAGTTCAGCGAATAAATGTAACGGAATATAACGCATATCAGAAACGAATTATAAAAACTTTCCGTCCAAAGCATATTTGGTATTACAGTGGGTATAAGAAACCAAAATAGTATCACTAATTTATAATAGTGTTGCTTTTGAAAGCGAACTATAGGATCGGCAAGAATGTCAGTCATGTCAATATTTTTTCCTGTAAGATAATTTAGCCACTCTTTAAAAACACAGCCTCATAGGAATCATTATTATAATTAATCGTAACATAATTTAATTAGCATAAAATCGGCTTAAATCTACGTTAAGTCATCGTATATTGTGCTTAACTCTACCTTTCTCTATAACAGCTGGATGTTTGCGGCACAACAGCCACCCAATATGAGCAAAAAAGAAACCTCGCTTAGAGTTATGCGGGTCGGCATCCGTTTCAGTGTACTTATGATGAACCCTGTGATCGCGACACCATTCGTAGATATTGTTTTGCAAAGCGATTGTGTTTCCAATCATCATTAAAACTCTTAACGGAAAAGCAGCTTTGAATGAGCGATGAGACCACAATCGATGTGCACCTTTTAATAACAAATAATTAAAACTTGTTTTTTTACAGACGATCTGAATAGAAATGGAAAAAAGATTAAATTCGTTCTAAACGTTAACTATAGCTTATCTTTATTAGAAGAAAAGCTCTTCTTATCGGAACAGGTTTTGCACCCTGTAGTTCTGTAGTTCTGTATTTATGCGATTTTTACTTGTTATGTTTAAGAAGATCCTAAGCTTTTTCGTTGCGCGCATTGCAGCTAACATTTCCTAATCTTTATGCGTTGAGTAAAATATCTTTTAAATTCATATTTCGCTACAAATTGTGCTTAAATTTTCGAGCGCACAAACACTAACCCCCTATGGTTTGGACCAGAAAAAAAGCAGACCACCCCTCTTGTAATATTCAAAATTGAAAAATTATTGTTTTAATTGTGCATTACTCCGATATCGCCAAATTCTATGGGTGTATCGCTCAAGAAAATTGATCGCAGACATCAGTCTAGTTGTTTGCGATTATCCAAACCACTGAGTTCTGCATTTAACTTTTAAGATTTCATTTTACTTGCTTTTAAGTAGTATTGCGTTGAATCTGTAAACTTAAAATTTGTTTAGTAAAATGCACCGCTGGGTTATAAATTTGGACGCCACTACTATCTTAAAGTTTGGATGCATTAATTAAATTAAATATAGTTTTGTGCAAAATTGTTTTGATTGTAACAGTCCATAGTGTAATATCAAAACAACTATATTTACGAAAAACTTGTTTCTATAAGAATCATTAGAGTATTTTTTTCAATGAATTTTCAAATCGCTTCTTAAGTAATCAGTTATACCTGATTATATTATTTATTTTCGTCTGCGGAATAACGCATAGCTAGGGATAGGCTAAAACAGTTGGGGAGTAATACAAATCAAAAATTTTTGTTTTAACCAAACTATTTCTGAGATGTGTTTTATCATTTGAAAGAAAAATTCACAGCAAGAGCGACGAAAACAAAACTATGCAAACCATCTTGCATTTGAAAAGTTCGAAGAATACAGTAAAAACTGTTACCGTAAAAATCGGTTGCGATTAACTTACCAGCGGTTATTCCAAATAAGTTTCCAAGTATTGTGAACACGTAAGCAAAACAAATTGTTTGCCATTTCGCCGATGTTAGCATTAAATAGTATCCGTATATGGCTAACACGTGTAGACTAGTTAATACGATAACGTTTCGCCACACAATCTTAATCTCGTATTTGTTATTATTGTGATCACTAATTAACGAAACAATTTTTTCCATCTTTATTTTTGAAGTGTTAATTTTGAAATTTTACTGATATTTGCAGTTAGAATTTATTTTTAATAATATTTTAAAGTTTTCTCTTACTTTTTCAAATAACAGCAAATTTTTAAACTTTTGGGCTAAAAAACGATGATTATAAAACGTAATTGAATTATTTAAAACTGTTTGAAAAGGTATGCTATAGAAATGTACTGTTAAACGCAATGGATTTAAATTGATTTGCGCAAACATACCGAATATCTGTTACTCTAAATAATGCGGATAAAAGTTGGCATTTACTGGAAAAATTATGCCAACATTCATTCGAATTGTTAACAAATAGTTTGAAAGCTACGTGTATTCAACATTTAAATATTTTCTTCCCTGAAAATTTCTTTTTACGGTCATATTTTCTCAAATAATGTTGAAAAGTTACCCTATTAATAATTTAATTGAAATATTTAATAAAGTTATGGATATATTGAATTAAATATTTAACTACGAATAAAGAAAACTAAGCAAATAAATGTTTCTTTCAACAAGTAAATGTAATTGAATTTTAATTTTGCTTCGATTACGTGTAAACGCTCACATAAGGAAATTTATGGCGTTAAATCGCTATAGTCTTGTGAGTCCCTATAATCGTTGAATGATTGACAGTAAAAAAAGATTGTGATCAATGTTCAAAATGTTCAGATAAGTGGTTCATCTCATCTCAAATTTCTTTCTGAATCCACAAAGAATTTGAATGCTTCTTTTTTCTTTTGACATCATTATTAACAAAAAAACAGGTTTTAAGTTTTTTAGTTTACAAATTGTGTGTGTGTGTTGTGTGTGCTTTTAAAAAGTAAAACATATTTTTAAAGATTTTATGTGACTTAAACGTGTTTATTGGAAATAAACAAAATATGTTTTTTTGAAAAATGAAAATTTCGTAATATTACCGTAAGTTTTTTGTTTATTTGTTTTTGAAACTATCATATCTCTATTAAAATAAAAACTTTGATTTATATGACTAGAGATTCAAATCTATAGCATTTGCTACTTTTTAATTTCACTAATTAAAAGAATATTATGAAAATATAAACTCGAATCGTATAATAAGGAGTCTTTTTAGCTCAAATTATTGTTTAGATATTTAATGATAAACGCTATAAATGCTATTTTGCTAATTTATCAGCAATTTTTTAAAATTAGAAAAATTGTCGTTTAAATCTAATGAATTTTATATCCATCATAAAACTTTTTAAAACTAAAAACAAATTAAAAATTATTTTGATAAATTAAAAATTTTGAAAACATTTTAAGTGAAGTTACTTTAGTTTAATCTAGACTTTGTTTTAATAGAAAAGTCAGTATCAATAAAAATTAGAAGTCGAAAAGTTATGGTAATATTTTCACTAATTGTTAATCTTTTCAAAAAATAAATGCTATTTTGGTTAATTTTTTAAAAAATTTATGGCAATTTGAAGTTAAATTTTCATTAGTTTTACTACTGCCTGAAAAGTTTTTTTGCATTTTGATTTGATTTCGTAGACAGTATTTAGGAAATATTTCTGAGAGAAAAGCTGACTGTATTCATTTAGGATTGAGAAGGTCTAGAGTGCTGGACGAAATATTTCCTAAATACTGCCTACGAAATCAAATCAAAATGCAAAAATTTGAAGTTAGTTTAGTATGCAATTCTTGCTATTTTGGATCTCTATTTATAACTTAATTTTAAAGCACTTACTCTTAAATAGTTATATCTTAAATAAAAAGGTTAATAAAGTGCAAATCAATTTTTATTTTCCAAATTAAGTTTAATAATACTATAAAACAATGTATTGATATTGAAATCTAATTATTAATTAAATATAGAAAATAATATGCTTTGTTTTAAACTTTCATTAACTATAGAGTGTAAAATATTTCGTTTAATTTCATAATACAAATCGTACTATATTTTCATAAAATTGGAAAAATTATAACAAATTACAAAATAAAATTAGTTTATATAACAAATTTTTTCTCAAAAAAAACTTCTCAACACTGAGCTTACTTCGTGATAATGTATAGCAACGCACAATAAAATGTAATGTAATAAAATTTATACGTAACTGGTAAACGAAACAAAAGATTATTAATAAAATCCTATTGAAAGCACACGTAAGCGCAGCAACAAATGATTTCGGCACAGCAGCACAAAGTCTGACAGCAAACGGTCAGTATTAGTCCCAAATAAAACGGATCACCACTCGCTGTGCGCTCATTATAACGATCACTGCTATTACTAATTCTATGAATTCTGTTACTATTAAAATCACAATCTTCGCTATAAATCATGTTAATAATATCCGCGGAAGGATGTTGTCGTTGTTGCCAGTGAGGAGTGGGTTGCGATGTGCGAACGTTACTGTAGTAATTGGTTTGCGGCGCATATATCGTGTAAATCGAAGTTTGCGATATCGCTTCGGCATAAGTCGGTGGCGGGTCTGAGTAATCATTGTTATTTCGATCGTTTACTGACATTATAAGGTTTTTCTCTATTGTTTTCGCTTTCAATATGTAAATAATGATTAAATTTAAGTTCACGCTATTGTTTTGATTCAATACGTATTTATGGCGTGTGCGACATATAATTTGAATTATCTGTTTTTTTATTTATTGCCAAATACTTTGCTGCGCTTCGACGCAATTGAAAGCTGTCTGTAAAAAATTAATTAAAGATAAGATAAAGAGAGTACAAATAATTCTTTATTAAAGTACACTAAATGTCTTTATTTATAAGTTTATATCAACATTAGATTACGGCTATAGAAATACGATAAACGACTACTTTTAATCGCAATTTATATTTTATTATTTACGGTATTGTTATTTTTACAAAAGTAATTTAAACATCATTTTCTCGTTAATCAATATGTAAATCTTGATAGTATTTCTGAAAGTTGAGTTTTTTCGTTACGAAAACCGTTAAGATTATAATTTTATTTTTTTAAAAGAGTTAACTGGAAATAAAAGCTCTAAACTAACTTCGAATTCTTTTTTGAATTAAAAAGTTTTTTGAACAATACCTCAATATAAGGCTTTTCTTCTTAAATCAAAGAAGTTTTTTAGTCAATAAAAACCTTTCAAAAAAGATCGGAGAAAAGCCAACAGTGAAAGACAAATTGAAACTGAAAATTGAATAAAAGCAGAAAAACGGCACTATATTTAAAAGGATTTTTTTTTCTTTGAAAGGCGAAAAAATTATAGTATAGAATTGTGCGGAGAGCTGTCAGCTTACCAATTATTAATGTGAGATTAAAGCGACCATTTAGGAGGTAAACCATACACAGGAAAGTGCAGCCAATAATAAAGTTGTACGCGAAAAAAACTGATTATTTTTACTTTTCTTAATCCCTGCCCTTTATTTGAAACGTGCAATCAACTAATCGCTAATCTTTATCACTATCTATAGTTATGCTCGAAATTCATTAAATGTTGAAAAATGTTAAACATGTGTAAACCTGATCAATCATACTCAAAAACGTTCTTACTTTTAACGTATCACTCGGTTTCGCAATACGCACACAAAAAAAACGTAATACGAATTTTATTATTTTAATGTGTTATTGAAAAGTTTCGAAAATAACACTGTATATTATACTACTCTACTGTATAGTCGCGAAACTGAATTTTTCTTAACCATTATTCGGCAATAAATATGTGTAAAATGGCCATATTTTTAGGGATTAGCATTTTTGGCGATATATTTTTTAACGGTTTAAAGGATGACGCGTTTAAAGTCTTATTTCATACTTAAAGTTTTGCGTGTCATTGTTGGAGTCGTAAGCGTACGTCTCTTCCAAGTCAAGGTTAAGGCCACTGGGGTCTGTGCCTGACTTTTTACCAATTAATATGACGTTAACAATTAATCGTTAAGATCATGTGATAACATTAATTTTAAAAATTTATTTATTTAAATTTTAATGCACAACTTTTAGTAATTTTTTTCGTTGTTAAGGAGTTATTATGAAAACGGTAAATAAATAGTAATAAATGATTTTCTGTAGTTCAGCAGATACTGTATGAACGGAATACTGTGATTATTAGGGAAGTGGAAATCGTTTGAAAAAATGGTTCAAAATCGTTTAATAATCGTTTGAAAAAAGTATTAAAAATCGTTT
>JAQGAW010000062.1:0-49028 GCA_034698025.1 Phthiracarus crinitus
GATAAGCTTTCAAACCATTTCTTATTTAATAAAAATTAAATTTTAAAAATTGTTTCAAATGCGAATTTTGAAACTTTAATTTATATGTAAGCTCAAAGCTCAAGCTCAAGCTCAATTATTTTAAATGTTGAGCTTAGAAAGATAAGTTTTGAGCTAAGCTCAACCAGTTCAAGCACAAGCTAAGACTATTGAGCTTATTCTCATCATTAATTATAAACCATAATTTATTGAACCTCGAATTAATAGCATTTGCTGCTTTTTTGTTTCAAAGGCAATAAGATTATAATTTTATCACATAATTTAAATTTAAACTCCATTTATAAATGGAATTTTTGTGAGTTTAATGATAAACTCTATAAATGGTATTTTGCTAATTTAAATTCAATTTTCTCAAAAATTGAGAAATTGTCATTTAAATCAAGTAATTTTTATGAACTCCACAAAATATTTTTCGAAAAATCTCAAAAATTCATAAATAAGATTCAAAATTTACTAAATTTTTTTATTACTTTATTAAATGTTAATAAAGTACTATAATGTTGACCATATAAAAAGAAATTACAAATAAAATTCGTATTTCAAGAAATTTAAATCTTCTTTAAATACATGCCTTTTAGCTCACTTTTTTCACAAATATAAAGCTTACGCTTTTGACACTCTCTGTCTGTCTGACTGGCCGTGTGTCCGCAATTAGTCTAGCTCTACCATAGTAATATAGCACGTAATGGTGATTGAAAATTTAGTTACATTACCGTAGAAAAGATAATGGAATTGAGATTAGTCCCGGTAATGGAACGGTAATGGAGTATGTATTTATGTTTATGTCTGAACAGCAGTTATTTGTTAGTTGTCTACAAAACAAGACAGACTAGATATTAGGAGATTGTATTGAGTTTTGCATATTATAAGGGTTTTCAGAATTTGTTGACTGTATTACAGTTGAAAAACAGGTTTTTGTAATACGATTTCTACATATTTATACCAATAAACACGTGACTAAAACGTCACTTTCTGTAGACAACTAACAAATAACTGCGGTGTAGTGGAACAGTTATAAAAATCTAAGACGTGGTAATGCAACGTTAATGGAATCAAAAATCTAATTATTTTCAATTACTATCACGTATCTTATAATTAATTGATAGTGAAATGTTTTATTAGTTTATAGATGAGCAAAAGAGCGCCTTAGGACTTTTGGGACTTAAGGCGCGTCGGGTCTTTGTTCAGGTCCGATCCCAGGTCATTCAAAACAAAATAAGTCCAGGTTCAGGTTCAGCTCATATGAATCCAGGTTCAAGTAGGTTCAGGTCCGAGTCCCCAACTGTTCGGACCTGGGTCCTAATCTTATAAAAAATATTAACATATTCAATTCAAATAATTTTACATTTTTAATTAACTAAATTTCGTTGCACTTTTATTATGTAAATAGCAGTAGCTAAAACGGATGTGCTTTTTTCTTAATAAATAAGTATTTTTTAAAGAGGTATAAACATATAATTGCGACGTTTTCCTAATATATTTAAGTCAGGAACTAGGTCCTGAATCCTGGTCCCTGACTTAAGGACTGGGACCCGGTCCGGGTTCTTGAAAAAACTTTAGGTCCTGTCTCGAAATGTCTGAGTCCCAGGTTCAGGTCCGGGTTTTCGTTAGGACCCTCAAGGACCCGGACCTGCTCATCTATAGATTAGTTGATAAAAACTTATTATAAATAAACTAATTCTAAAAAGAGAGCCCCAAATGAATTTGACGTTCTTGTTTAATTTAAGTTTATTTAATACTTTAAAAATAAATTCTTTTTAATGCTAGACAATTTTCAAAGCAATTTATAGCGATATTTTTATATACTATAAATGTCATTTTTAGGATCTAATAATTTATATAAATCGTTAAAATGTTTTGTGTATTTAAAAAAATTTACAGAAAATATTTTATTAAATAATACGATATTTTAAAAATAAAATGTTTCCGATTTATGTAAATATCAGTTTTGAAATATTACTCGAAGTGCTTAAAGTAACAACAAGCTAATATATTTTTATAATACTTAAAGCTAACTTCTGATTTAATAATATCCGTTTTTATTATTATTGTACAAAAAAAGTAAAAACTTGCTTTAATCATAAATTTTAATTATACAGTATTTCTTAAGTGAAACGCAGAGCAATTTTACAAATACTTTTTTTTATAATACTGTATAATACTGTAATACTGTATGTCACGTTTTCATTGAAAATGCTCTTTTATTTATGCTTCTCAAGAAAGCAAAAAAGCAAGCAAAAAACTTTCCAAAGAAAGAATTATAGCGGTTAAACTTTCAAATTATTACTTAATTGAATAGTTAATAATTCATTTCGGATAGCAGTATAAAAACCAAAAATAAACCTTATTTAGATATATTTATTTTTAATATTTCTCCACAATCACAATATTGAGATAAAAATAGTTTTTAATTGAAAAATTATTAATTTATCAAAATTGTAAAACCAAACATTGGATCGTAACGTAATGTTGACAATTAATCTATTAAAAACTAAATTATATGAATTCTACATTTTCACTAACTGTTGCAATCTAGTGATGAATTTTATATGTTTTTAACTTGGAAATTATTTTAGTCTCTACTCATTATTTTTTTGTAAAAATAAATAAATGTGTGTCAACAAGAAAGTTCGATATTTTGATGGTGGAAACAAAGTTTGAAAACCACTGATCTAAAGAAAATTAGATTTTACGTATTTTAGTCACAAGGAAGTAATTGTCTTAAAATATAAATTGTTGTCATTCAAAATTCTATATTTTTGTGTAGACATTCGAAGGGATATAGACTTTTCTCTTCGTTTAAAATGCGTTTATGATTTTATTAATTTAGCGAAATCAGATCAAAATAACTTTTTGAAAATTTTGACATTTACTGGCGAATAGAGCGTTGAATATGTCTGAAAAGAAGTCATGTCAAGACTAAATCGAAACTGGCTTTTGATGAACAGTGATTTCCAATAGCCGTTTCTAATTCGAGTTTTAGCCAGATTATCAAAAATGTAAAACTTAAAAAAACTCAAACGTATTTGCCTTAAAGAAGGAAAATACCGAAGCAAACCCCCATTGTTATTAATCTATAGGACTGTTTCCTGATATATTACTACAGTAGCATAGATATTGTTCAATTATTTATGATCAATTTTATAATAACTTAACGATTTATTATCGACAGTAAATATAGCTTCGAACACGATTTGATTAAGATTTACTGATATAATATCATGAAAATAATAACAAACCTGATAGCGAACGTCAGTTAAAATATTTTTCCGAAAAATATGTTCAATTTTAGCCATGAAAATTTTAATGAGTTTTTGTTTAAATTTCATCTTTAATTCATAAGAGACGGCACATATGGGTGCTTATTAATGATTCTTCGTTTTTTGCGAGTCAGTTCTAAACACGGAATTGTTTTCGCAAAATGTAATTTTTTCCATAAAAAACAGAAAATTAGTAGTACACACTTTAAAAATCTATTTATCACTCGTATGATTAACCCTGGGTTTAAAGTTTCAGAGTTTGAGATCACGAAACCAGTTATTAAAGATTTTTATTTATTATTGATGAAAGTTTGCTCAACAGTCGTAAGTATTTTTTAAAAATTTACAGTAAAAAGTTTTGGGAAACAGCAGTTTACACACGATTTTCATTTAATATTCTTTTAATTTTAAGCTTAGTTTATCACACTTAGTTAATCTCTATTTCAAAATGAATATGGCTATAGAAAACAAATATTGTTCAATCAAATCAATGCTATAAATTAGTATGCATTACTGTATTTCTCTGGTTATGTTCTTTAATGGTTTATAATAATAAGTTTATAAAAATCTTAAACAGTATTGAAAATTAATTTACATAGAATTCACTCATCAAAGTTTTATATTTAGATTATAATTTAAGAGTGCATTACTCCATTACTCTTATAATTACTTCAATAGAGTTTTTTTAGCGGATAAAATTTTTGAAATTTTCTTAAGAATATTTACAATAAAATCCAAGTTCTTTAATGAAATAATATTTAGTTTTTTGCTTGTTATGGTATTTAGTTTCATGTCATTTTCTCTCAATCGCCAGAAAGTGAGGCTCAGTTTTATCTTCTGTTTACGATTGCTATCAAACAGTTCTGAATGCGTAGAAAAACGACTTTGAATAAAATTTAGCTCTTATAAAAGCATTAAATTAAAATGAGCTTATTGTCGCTGTTGTTTATGCGATATCGTTGAAAATCTTAAAGTTCGGAAAAAAGCTATTTTGATAACGAAAGATCCACTAAAATATTTTGAGTCAAATAACTTAACCTGTTTTAAAATTTAATTATTATGATAGCAATGAAAAAAAGATTTTATCACGATTTTTATCTTTCCGCAAGTTTTGTTAACCTTCTTAACTCTTTTGGAAATTTTTTTTAAAAAAAGAAAGTTAGTTCACGTGTAAGTGATTTCAGCTGATTCGGCGATCTTTTTATAGAATTGGGAAAATTGTTTTGTTTATGCATTGTAGGAATTAAATGAACTGTAGTTTTCGTTTTAATTATAAGTTGCTTCGACAACATTGCCGTAAATTATTATTATTATTGAGTTGTGTCTCATTTGTCAAAGTCTCACTCTTTTAACTGTATTTAATTTAACATTCTATCATACATTACATTTTCGATGCTTATTAAAAATAATGTGTTAACAATAATTGTCTAATAATGTTATTATAATGGTTTTTAAAAACGATAATTATATACGCGATCATTCATGCGTTTCAATGGTCAGGATCTGAATGGTTAACGCTTTGTAGGTTCTAAAGCAGTTCGTGATTTATTTTCATTTCCTTAAACGATATAAATTTAAAAACACAAAATTAATTAAAATTTACGTTAAGATTTATTAATGGGAAAAAACCCTCTGACAACAGTTTGATAGAAGTTGAAGAGCCTTTACTTTTGTTTAAGGGATTTTCGCGTCTGGAAATTTTAATTACATAATTAAGTGCGGAATTATTTCATACGGTTTTTAGTGGAGCGAACAAGTGATGTAAAAATGTAATTTTTTTCTAAAAGTACTTTAATCGATAATTTAAATTTTCAATCAAGTAATGCTCGTCTGCAGAGAAGCTAAACAAGATTATACAGTGGGTGTGCGCAACAATTTCATTTAAATAACATTTAAAAGGTAACCTTTAATTATATTTTGAATGCACTGTTGCTGATAAAATCAGTCTATTCAGCGATAAGTACTATCATCTCAAAATCCATTATTTATTATTCTTTATTGTTAGAAATTAATGCATTTTTGTCAAAAAATAATATAATGAAAATTTTAGTTTAAGACTTAGGCGTATATAAGAATTAACGATCGAAAAATTAATTTCTATACTTAAAGAATCAAATTCAAACACGGTTTTGATCGAACTTTTTTCACAAAATGAAATGAAATTGAATTTAATCGAATATTACTTTTAGTAATATGACTTCACGTTTTATTAGTAATAAAATTATCTTTAAATCTTTTTTTAGGTTCAAATATTTTAAAAATTTTATTTAATATAATATTTTTCCATTTAAATTGAATAAAGTTTTGTTTATGGTAATATAAATGGAATCAAAAAAATGTTAAGTAGCAGTGAAACTAAAAATTTATGAATTCGTGTGTGTTTTCAGATTTTGTTTGAGATGAAATATATTTGCTGTTTAATTCTCTTCTTTAAGTAGAACTTCAAGTTTCGTGATTCTATAAATAAAATAAGCTTATTTTTCTCCCCACTCTTGTTTTATATGAAAATATTTTGTTTGTTTCAATAATAACTTATTTTCTCGATATTAATGTCTGTTATGTCTAAAATTTGTTGTGTGTAAGTTTGATTGACAATAGAGAGTATGCACGCTATGATTAGCTTTAAAATTGGTTTTTAGCATTTTTCTAATTACTATCCTGTATGAAGTATTTATATTTTATGTCAGAACCTAAAACATTCATAAAAATGTAAAATTGGGTAATTTTCTTCAGGATTTTTCATTAAATTGTCAGCGAATAAAAAATGTTAATGCAGAACATGTCAAGATCAAGGATTGTCAAACGGGTCAATGTATTTCAATATATTCTCCGAGACTTAAAGTAAGAAAAATATCTGTAATTAAGTCAAAAGATATCTTTATTTCTTAATTTATTGAAAGTGAGTTTTTTTGTGTTTTGATATATATTTGCGATATACAGTACAGTATCAGTACATTTAGTTGGAATAAGTTACATTTATCTGGATTTAAAAGTAAATGTAGAATTCTAAAAATACTTTTAGAACATAAAAAAATATAAACTAGATATTTTTTTTCTTTTATAAATTAACATATACTTATTTTGTAAAAGAGACTGTTTAATAAATTCTAAAAAAAGAAATATTGATATAGTTTTATTAACTAAACAAGTTCGACACATTCACAGAGAGCTGACTTTCTAATATGTTAATTTATACTTAAATTATGGTATTTCAATAGTTTGTAATGTAAATATTTTATGTATTTAAATATTATCCTTTTTTACCTTATAATAATAACTTTCAAAATTTTATGAAAGAGTTTAAGAATATTAAAAAATTATCTTTTAAATCATAAGTTTTTATTATCCCATTATACTTTACCTATATTTCGAAAAATAGTCGAGCAAATTTCTAGAACTCTCATAAAATTTTGAAAGTAATTAGCAAAATAATTTTCTAGTTACATAAATAAGAGTACTTGAATAGTCAGTACTTTTATAAAAATATAGTCGTCATTTATAATTTTCAGAGGGGTTGTATAAACCAGGTATGATACATTAAAAATATAGAATAAAAAATGTTATGAATATTTTTTGCTCTAATAACAAAGATTTAGGTAATTTGGTCGCAAATTCAATTTAGTTTAGGACAATCCCCAAATTATTACTATTAAAACTGTAATTTTGAGTTTGATAATAAATATTTTTCTTATTTTTATAAAAAATAAATATGTACAAATTTTTAATGATTCGTACAAATAATTTTTGGGGCTGATAATTATTAATATCAAAAATCCTTAAATACAATGAATGAAGCTAAGATTGCATATATTTTAGCATTATTATTTGAAATAAATGGAATTTACAACAAAATTGCTGTAAATTTAGTAATTAAAAGTTTCTTTATTTTATATCATCAAAGATATCAATATTAAAATTTTTGAAGAAAATTCCTGATCTTACACTAATTTTACTTTTAGACTAATATTAATACTGGTAAAAAAGGTAAGAATTTAATAAGAATGCGCTATAACTCAAACAGCTACTGATTACCCAAACGCTAAAGCTATTAACGGGCGGGTTTCAATTATCGGGCGAATGCAAATAAATTGTCGAAAACATTAGCTGAGTGTTTTCTTGTTAATAAAATGTTGTGCAATAATTTCTACTTATAATTAATGCTATAACTTCCCAAAAATAAATAATAATATTTTTAGAATAGTTATGTGCGCAATCTTTAAAAAAAACTAGTAAAATGAGATTAATCCGATAAATCCATATTTTATTATATTCTGATAAGTTATACACTTTTTTAAAAGGATTTTTATTTTTTTAACAATGAATTATCATGTAATTCCGAGGAGTTTTCATAAAAGTTAAATTAAATGAAAGTTAATTTATATGCTGTTATTTATTCATGCTTTAAAATTTATTTATTTTTTGTATAATATATATTTAAGTTTAAAAATAATTTAGAAAGTTTAAAACTTGGGAAATTTTTAAAAGCTTTACTTTATTACTAAAGGTATTTTAATAAATGTGTTTTTTTAACAATTGGAATAATCTGCTGCATTATATCTTTAATCATTATCAAAATCAGTAAATCCATTTATTATATGGATTTTATTTATATATACAGTAAGCAATTTCAAAATCTTTTAAAGAGCGGCGAAATTTTAAAATGTTCAAACTTTAAAATTAAATGTTTCACGGATGAGATAAGCTATATATTATGATTACTTAATATTAATTTGTGGGTAACTATCCTAAGAAATAAATTCAGTTTAAAAAAATAAAAATAAAATTGCATATCTTTCAGTTCAAATATTTTGATTCACACCACTAGGTCTTCGAGTTAATGAATTTTAAAATATTGCTAATAGTAGACTACAGCTCGATTTTCTATAATTTTTTATATTAAGGCTAAACCACACAAATACTGTATCAGTGGAAAAAATGAAACTCGCATATCTAATTATAGACGGATGAAAAATGTTGCTATTCATTACTTTGTAATTAAGATTCGACGTTTCAAAGTTTTCGAAAGCCCTTATTATCAAATTACCATAATTGCGAATTCGAATACATACTACCTTACTATTTATATGCTCATCTGTGGAATACCAACGTCTTTTCGAGTATGAATAAATTATAGAATATGATAGTTTGAAAGAAACAGGATAGTATTACAGTAGATATTACCAGTGAATTTTATTTTTTAATAAAAGACTATCAAAAGTTAAACTTTGAAAATTGCAATTTATTCGCTATTATTAAATTTAGAAGTTAAAAAGATTTTTGATAACACTAATTTAAAATATTATGAAAGTACGACAGCTATTATCTCTTTTTTCGTTATTATATCAAACCTCATTAAATATTTCCGCTCCTGTTTTCATTCTTTTGCGTATTTCTTCATTTATTGTTCTATTAATGACTTCGATGGTTGGAAAAATTAGCTTATAATTTGCACCATTTATTTAATTATATTTTTTTGTTTGCGAAGAAAATGTGTTTACATTGAAACGTTTTTATTCCCAAGTTTTTTCCTTGAAATAATGTCAGAAATAGCTCAATCAAAAGTTCGCATATCATAGCTTTTTTTCGCTTATATGTGTCGGCATTTCATAATTTTGGCATTTCTGCCCTTCATTTGCATTCTTTCTTCACTTTTGGCTATTATAAGTTCACAAAAAACTTTGACAGCTATAATATCGGCCCTGTTTTGGTGCCTCATCATAATTTTATGCATTACAGTCAAGCGCTATCCAAAAGCTTGAATTTTTTTGCTGAACGTAATGCTAGAGCTCTATCATTGTTAGGAAACAAATCGTATGATCACATTTCAATTTTTTTCTCCTGTATTTATTCCAGTTTTTTGTTGTGTTTTGCTTTTTTTGACCACACTAAATATAGTCGATGCTCTCTATTGTAGCCAATTATATCACGTGATGATTCATAGACAATGATAGCAATGAATGATTGCAGAGATGATGAATGCATGAATTTTCAATGCTATTATATATATAATTGAGTATCTTTTATAAAAAGTTTATATATGTGTATTTGAATGTGTGTGTGCTTTTTTCTACATATTTGTAACCAGTGTTCAGTTCTTTTTTCATTCTTCTTTCATTCCTATTATTCACTCCAATTTTTCCCAATGCATCTGCATTTAAAGGTACAATTTTGCGGATAAAATTGCAATGCAGAGAGTGATGCAAAAGCCAATTATTAGGAGCGACCAAACTCTCACGAATTCGAACTTATTTGCTCAATAGGACTCGAAACATGAAAAACTTGATCACTTTTTTGCTTTTCAAAGTTCACTGCTATGCTTTAATCTATAGTTTCTCACTACGAAAATCTCTGTTTTTTGAAAGAATAGAAAAATATAGTAAAAGAAATCCATTTATAAATCCAGTTCCTTTTTAAGCCGTTTATTACGACTCAACCATCTATAAGATTATATTCTAATGTGTTGACCAAAACCGTACAAACTTTTTGAATAAGATTTTCTTTTTATCTCTGGTCTGTTATCAATTGATTCATGTGATTGCGAACTCGAAAGTAACAACAATTTTTTCTATGCGTACGTCTAGTTTTAAGTAATTCTTTTGTGTATGAGAACACAAAAAATTTACTTGTAATTTCAAAATATTTTAGATTTTTGTTGTTATGACTGTTATTTTGAGAATAAAAGTTGAAAATAGTATGTGATTCAAAGTGAATCGTGATCGAAGAAGTGGGCATTAATTTGATTCGGCATTGTGTTTGCATTTACTGATAATTGTGTATTCTTTGTTCAGTCATACACTTAACTTTTCATTGCACTTTTTGTGTGCGGATAACTATTTCCGAAAGATTTACGCAAAAGTCCTTCAACTTTCATACATTTATTTTCACTTTCAATATTAACTTTTTAATTTTTTGAGAGTTTGTTTTTTTGTTGTTTGCTTTTGCAGTCATTGAATATAGCTGTAGGCAATTATTTTTTATTACTTAATGCATTGATTTTAAAAAAATAACTAATAGGTAATTCATATAATAAAAATTGAGACACATTCTGTAGTATTGAAAAAATAGTTTTAAAATTAAAATTCATATATATTATTCATATTTATGTGTTATCTAAACAAATATTTTAAACATTAGTATTAAAAAAACTTGAATATCAAAGAAGATTCACTGCTAATTCACATAACCTTTTATTACAATTCTGTTTAAGCCCTATCTTTAAATTGTCTAAATTTATTGTTCAATAATTCCAAACAATAGTTCGCTTGTTATGTCAAAAGCTTAAACATCAAGTTTTTGGTTAATTACTGCGGAAGAGAAGCATAACAGCAGACAAACTGCCGTTCCTTTAAATCAAATCACTTTAAATGCCTTTATTGTTTGAAAATACAATATATATTTATTTAACATGTGTTATCACTGCAAAAACCACTTCTATTTTCTTTTTAAGCTCAAATATTTATATTTTTACTTCACTTTAGCAAAAGTCAATTATCATTTTTCTTTGCTTTGCTTTACAACCATATTTTTTTATAGCGCTATTCACATAACAGCATAACAATTATGAATATTGTGTGCAAATGAAGTCATATTTTTTATTTCATATTATGATTACAATAAATAGATTATTACTACAAATGACTAGTTTAAGCCTTTTTTGTGCCAAAACGAATGCTAATATATTCAAACAAATATTTACTGTAAATGTCAAAATATAATTAACTGATAATTTATAAGTATTGGTAATAACAATATCCATTTTTTAGGTATTATTCATTCGTTTAGCGAAAAAAATCTAAATTAAATTAAACCCATTAAAGCTACAAATTAAAATCGACTAGTAATCCATTAACGAATGCGGAAGTTCTCTCATTTATTAGCAGTTAGTTAAGTCTGTCGTATTGAGAATCAATGATTAATTTGATTAAACAATTTTTACGGTATTTTTTATCTTCATTTGGTTAAGGTTTGGTCCACAATCGCGAAAAGCGGCTCATGATAAGGCGTTAAAGCACTCTAAGTTTACCATTAGAGTAATATTTTAGTAATTTTTTCGCAAACGTACGAATAGCTTCCTTCTTCTTTAATTGATAGCATTGCACAGCGCAACGCATCGTGGTTTTCACACGCAACCAATGCGTCGAGAACGCACTGGTAGACAAATTAAAGATAATATCTTTACCTTTACAGTAAATGTTTGATGATATTCGCATACTTATATCACTATTAAATTACTATATTGCGTACGGGATTTCTCTCTCTCACTCTTGAAAACTTTTTATGAGTTTTATAGCTTTAGGTGATTGACCGCTCAATAGAAAAATTATTTATTACTACGAGATCATCAAAATATGCTTAACATTTTTCGGTGTGATATACAGTGATGTTTAATATGATGTAACAGAATTGAAAATAATAATTTTTTTGCGATCAGTGTTTTTGTTGGCGCTATTCTATGAGTTTTTTCCTCCCATTTAAACTATTAATCTGCATCTGTCAGGAAAATGTATTTTTCTCTCTCTCTATCATAATGAGGCATAAGATTTTAACCGGTCTATGGTCTACTTTTTACGAGTTCGTTCGGAATACTATCCATTGTGGCGCTAAACAGACGAACGCTTCTTCACATTTCACTCGAAGGCATATTATGAGTACTATTGCTTCTCATGAGTTTTATAGGTATCGTTTTTTTATTTCAATTGCATATATTGTAGTAGTTTTTTTTATGGATGAGAAACTACTTTTTTTCAAGGAAGAGATCATTTTCGGCTAATAATAATAACTTGTTTTTTAATATTAATTTCACGATAAAGTTATATAACAAAATTTTGTTGCTATTAAAATGATTTTTTATTTTTCAGTCCAATTTGAAATTGATTTATTATTTAATTTATCACGTCTTAAGATAAAAAAATTGAGTCATTATATTAAAAATAGTTATCGTAATTAGTTGACATTAATAATACCAGAATAGCGTATCGGTAATGAGAATGGAAAGAGAAATCGAGTTTAAACTCACTCTCATAACGAAACAACAACAAAAATAATTGATAATTGTTTTTTTTGTTTCAAATAACGGAAGAATTAAAGGCAATGAAATGTTGATATTTAGTGACCAGAATTAATGCTAATGATGTGAATTAATTACTGTTTGATTTCATTTATGAAACTCTAATGAAATTGACAGATATTTAACGTTTGTATAGTATTCATTGTCAGTTTTAAAAAATTAAATCTGATCAATAAAATTGAAATTATTGAATAACAAAATGGGTAATAATCTAATATTAATTATGAATTATTTAATTTTGATTTAAAAAATGGAATTAAAAGACAGTTATGTGAAATTGGTTTAAAAATACGTGATAAGAGTATCTCCTTTGGCATTATGTGGAATCCAACACTTCTGCTTTAATTGGACAAAAAAAAGAAGATTATTTTATTTTTGAATATCGATCGTTAAGTAGTGATGTGAAAATCGTTCGAATAAATGTTCAAAACAATGTCAAAAATCTTTCGAAAATTTTTTAAATTTAATTATTAAAATTAGTTTTAAAGCAAAGTATTGCAATATTTTCAATTATATGTAAATATTTAAAATATAATGGTAAGTAAACAAATCTTTGAGACGCATTAAAATAAAATGTGAGCAAAAACTGAAAATAAAATTATGCTTAATATTATAATATTTACAAATTGTTTTTCCTTTAACTCAAATTTATTCGATATGGATAATCAATATTATAATGCAAAATAACAGAAAATCGAAAAATAAATAGAAAAATCGCGCAAAATATTAAAATTCGTTTAAAATTTCAATTAATTGTTCGATTCGTTTACTTAAAATTCAGTAATTTTGTTGATTAACGAAGGCATATAAACTTGTTTTTAGTTTAATTTTAATCAATCATTAATTAACGATTTCCAAACCCAAAGTAATTAGATTTTTGAAAAAACACATTAAATGAGTTCGAAGATATTTTGATCCAATTAAATTAAATTAATCCGTTAATAATTATAAGATTAATAAAAAAAACTGATTTTCCAATTTAACGATTTTACATTACAAATCATTAAAATGTATTTGCGGAGTTTTACAACATTTTAAACCGTTTTTTAAAATCACAGGAACTGACGATTAAGTGATTTGGTTGAATAAACTAATAAAAAATTCTAGATTAAAACTTTAATGTTATTTTTTCACAAATTTTTTAGCTATACTTAAAGTATCAAATAAAAATCTCTTAATTATAAAATTCTTGAACTTTCAATAAAAATCGAATATACTTAATGAACACATTTTTAAAAAAGTATAAAGAACTTTAAATGGAAACTGATGAATCTTTGAACCTTAAGGCTTCATCCAATAGCTAAATCCAATAGTAAACACAGTTTGGCAAAAAATTTTGCAAATTCATAGATAAAAATAGATGGAATAGACTTAATGTTAATAATATTAAATAATAAAAGTTAATAACAGTTAGATACACTTTAGGAGTTTAAATTAATAACATTTAATAATTTAAAGAACGCAAAACTATAATGCTATTAAATCAATATTAAAAGTAATATGAGAATTAAAAGTTTTTATTCTATTATTTGCATATTAAATAAGCATACGCTTATATAAAACGTACATTACTTGCCTGAAACAATGCAGAGCTGATCTTTAGCTTACGGCTAAATTATTTGATCAAAACTAATAACTAATATTTGAATTTCCACAAACTATTAGTAAACAAGATAATAATTTGATGTTAGGCCGTAAAATAGTTAGCAATGATCAAAATGTTATTATTTGGCAAATATACATATACACTATGCTCCGCTGCCTATAATTAAAGTTCACTTCTTTAGCGAAACATAAAAACGAAAAATTGACATTAACTGACTGCGAATCGTTTTCTAGACTGATTTACTCTTAAACAGAGTATATATAATATACAATACACAAAACATGCATTCAATTGATCTTCTCAGGGGTTAAATATTTAAAAATAAGAAAAAAATTTGCTAATCTGGTTATTGAACTTTTTTGCGTAAATTTCTTCCACTAAATTTAAAAAAGCAGATTTGGTGTTTTGGGATAAACTAACGGATGATTTATATCCTCATTCTGTTTTTTATGCGGTTATTGTTGGATATTATCATAAACTACTCTGTATTTTATAAACATTTTTTTGGTTATAAATAATAATATTTTTAAAGCAGAAAAACTCTCATAAAGCGCATCAATAAAGAGTGCATAGAGTGTGTACCGGTACTTGAGAGCGTTAAGCCCACACGCTGTTAATTTAAATGAAGCAAAAGAAAATTTTGCTTATTAATAATAGATGCTATACTTATAACAGTTAAACTAAAGCAGGAAAAGTATTAAAAGACACTTTATAATAAATAGGAGTGAGTCACGCCTCACAACTAGTTCACGTTGTATTTGGTACACGATGTGGGCGTACACAACAACGTTCACAACGTTGAGAGCGCAACACTCGCTCACCACCGGTAGACCTGAAACGCGCGCACAACCAAATATATATTGCAGTTGGAGTTCGGTCGCAGAAATGATTGGATCGAAATGCCAGCCATCGTAAGCGTTATCGCGTTAGCCATTGCGCCGTTCAGGTCAGGCAAAACGAAATAGCAATAAAAGAAAACAAGCTTCGATAATATATTTAAGTGTCCGTTAGTTTAGTGCTTGAACGCTCGTAAAAGTGTTCACTTTCTTGTGTGTAAGGCGTAAAAAAGTTATTGGCTCTAAAATAGTTTAATATTGCCGTCTCACGAGTTGTGCTGTGCTGTGCTTTGCTGTTCTCTTCGGTTCGGTTCAGTTATATCATGTGTGCTGTGTTACTGCCGCTCAACTGTCTGTTTCTCTAACTTAAACCAAAATCGAGTTTTATTGCAAGAATCATGCAATTATTTTGCTCTTCATTGCGATTATATGTGACACGCATTTCGTTGTGAGAGAGAGACGAATGGATTTTTTTTCCAAAACACATTTTTTTCATTACCGCAACAAGTTTTCAGTAAGTTTTGAGATGCGATGGTTTAAAAAGTGGTTACGCTTTATACTATTAGTCGCGATTATTGTCTCAATTTTTTTATTCCTATTCTTCGTGATCACCGAGAATAATATACTCAATAATGATTTTGATGGCCAATCGCATCATCATATGCCTTCTTCGCCATCATTTTCGTCATCGATTCATCCGTTTCATCAATCATTGTTACCGTTCAAAACGGTGTATCATTTTAGACGAAACTCGACTGGTGTTCAGATAAGTGAATGGCATTCTTCCGTAGACTTTCATCATTTACTAGACATTTATGACTTCGAGTTTATTAAAAATGGATCATATTTGTGCAATTCTACCAGAGGTGACAGCAATTCACCATTTCTGGTCGTTTTAGTGCATTCATCACCAAAAAACATTTTAAAGCGGAAAGTTATAAGAAAAACTTGGGGATCGCTTCGAAATATCAATGGATATAAAATAATCTTAGTGTTCATCATTGGACTGATAAACAGCACAGAATTACAGCGCGAGATCGATGACGAATCGAATTTGAATCGCGATATAATTCAGGCCACATTTGTGGATGACTATCAGAATTTGACTTACAAACACTTAACTAGCTTTAAATGGGTTTTGCGATATTGTAACGCAACGAAGTTCGTTATGAAAGCGGATGACGACGCGTTTATTGACATTTTTAGAGCTGTGAAAGTTCTGAGGGAAACATTTGACAGCTCAACCGTTAGTAATGCCGATCCACGAGACATAATCGCATGTTCACTGTTTCCCGACGGAACTCTACCAAAAAGAGGTGGAAAGTGGAGCGTTTCGTTTAACGAGTATCCGTACGACACGTATCCCAGCTATTGTTCTGGAGTGGCGTACTTCCTAACACTAGACGTAATCTACGATATCTACGAAGCGGCGCATCAGATACAGCCTGTGCTCAGAATTGATGATGTATTCCTAACCGGTATCGTAGCCGCCAGTCTTAATATACACCACTTTCCCCTTAATCTGAAGTACGAATACGACGACAAAAGGCTGAGAGAATGGCTTTATTCATCAAATCTGAAACCGAGCTCATACTTAGTTGGAGACATTGGAAATGTTCGTGATTGGCAGTCACTTATGTCTAAGTTATGGGTCAAAACAGTGGAAGCCTGGAGCCAATATGACATAATCGTGAGATGATGATCATAATGATGAGTACTGAGCAAATGTAAAAGTATTGGCTTCTGGAATGCCATGCGATGGCTGCGCATATCTATAATTTATGAGACAAACATAACCAGTTATGGTCTACCAATAAAACCAGACAAGCGATACAGCGATACTGCAATACAGTAATACAGTTGCAGACAATGTTGAATCGAAAGCATCGCAACTGCATCTGCATCTGTACTTTGCTGGTGGTCTTCAACCGTAACAAAAGCAGAAAAGGTGTCAAATGTAAAGATAACAGATAATTACGCAATAAATTTGATTTTAAAGTTTAAATTCGTGAAATCGAAATCACATCGATATCAAAATAATTTATGCATAATAAATAACAAGCGATCCATAAATTTTAGTGATCGAGCATTGACTACAAGTGTTACAATAAATTTAGAAATTAATTAAGTTTTACGATTTATGTGTTTTTATTTGTCTCTCTGTAACGAAATAATTAGTCACAGATGTAATGATTTAACGCTTATTTAGAATATGATCAAAAATAAAGAGAAAAAGCTTATTTGATGATAAAATCATTTTAAATTATGTATTTGCATGTGTTCTTGATTGGTATCAATTATAAGCGTTATTCCAAGTTTGCGTGTCCGACATTAACGAATGCTATTTCCAATGTAAAGACTCGCAAATCAAATATAGAGTAAATTGAAAAAAATTGTTTATAGATAGAAAAAAATTCATGCGATACCAGAAATAAAAATATTTATTTTATTTCCTACATTTTTATAACTGTTTTTTTTCTCTCTCGCCTTAAATTGTGTGAAAGATTCTCGATTTAATAGTTAAGTATAGGAAATTGTGATAAAAAAGAGGAAAAACTTTTTGCTTCACGGAGTTAATCGCCAATTTTTCACACACTTAATAAAATTTCTGGTGATTCGCATGACAAGCGTTTCCTATATGAAAAAATGAGTGAAAAGTATAGTATAGATGACCAAATAATGTACTCATTTTTCCTGTTTATTTTTAATACACAAATGCTGAGATTTTAAGCAAATATTTATGAAGTAAATTTAATAAATAATATTTTATTTTGTCACACACTGTTCTGGCAAAACAAAATAAAACAAAAGATTACTCTGGTTTTAAAGCCCAATGCGAGTAAAATAAATGTTGTTCAGTGATATTTATTAATCGTGCAAATCGTCAATCATTGAAAAATTGGCGTTTTGTATGCGAGCTCGAGTGCGCTCTTTGATTCAGATAAGAATACCAAACCATCATATGATTTTGCATTCATTTATATTTTGCAGCGGCATTCATATATTTGGGATTTTCAACCACAGGGAACTCTTCTTTATATGTGTGCAGTGGGAGGGAGAGAGGGGAGAGAGAGAGAGAGAGGGGAGAGAGAGAGAGAGAGAGAGAGAGAGAGAACTGGAACGCACTCAACGATAACGCTATTTGAACGTCAATCGCAATTGATTTAATGCATTTAAGTGTCAAGTATAAACTTTATTATAGAATGTGTCGCTTTAACACAAAACTGTTCGAAACTAGCTTTGAACAATACATACAGTATTAATTATTATACAATACAGCATCAGATCACTGTCTCGTGAGTAAGTTCAGTAAAGCGCAACAAAGCGCCAAACGGGCACTAAGAAGAGGACCAATGGTTTTAACAACAAATTCCAAGTTAAAAGCGTTACGAATCAATGATATCATTGTTTTCGCTGCAAATGATATTTTCTATATACAAACTCTAAAGTATTTGTTATTTTTGAGAAAGATTTTATATAGCAATACAATGAATGATGCATTACATAGATTTTTTTTCGTGACGCACTTGAATTCACTGACTCGTGAGCGTAAACGAAATTAGGATTACTGGCACTGTTTTGTACTTTCAGTTTTGATCCATAATATACATTTAAAACAGATTTTTTTTGATCGAAGCTTAGAATTTAAAAAAGTTTATGTCCAACTTGTTTGATACGCGCCATCAAATTATACTTAAATGCCTTACACATCGTTATCGCGATTATTATTTGAGACTTAAATACATACAAGACGTTTCGATCATTTACTGGAAGCAGTGGCAGCGAAACAACGCTTCATCCAAACCAAACCCACAAAATTATTCATGCCTTTGCTTATATTAGAGACGATTTAAGAGAGTGTTTAGTTTAGTTATCTATAGATTGTAATGTATGCAAATTTACGATTAACTATACAAATGATTGAGAACCAAAATCCAATATTATTTTCTATAGACATCGGAAAATCACATTTGTTCTCTCTCTCTCTCTCTCTCTCTCTCTCTCTCTCTCTCTCTCTCTCTCTCCCTCTCCCACTCTCACACAATTTCTTATTTCTCTATTAGAAAATAATTCAAGTTTTTTCTCATGAAAGATATTTGACCGAGACTTGACTTTTAATTAGATATTAAACCTCTTTGAGTAATAATATAGAATCTAATAGATAGAGAGACAGAAAACAGTGTACATTCAAGGTTTCTTAAAATTCGTTTAACTTTTATCTTAATGTAAAAAATGGTATTATCTTCAGTTTAAATCAGGATTAAATTTTCTGTCAGACATAATTCATCACAAAAAACTCAAATTGAAGATTTCAGACATCAGTGCCATAAAATTGAAACCAAAAAACTAATAAAAGAAATTTAGCGAACGATATGTAAAATCAATTTAGTCTCAAAATATCTCAAAAAATAAAAGATGCATTAAAATTTTTTATCGTTTATCTATCAATTAGAGAGAAGAGCGCACAAAAAAAGTAAATCATATAAAACAATTTAAAGCTCATGTTTACTAATTAGATGTTGATTTTTTTGCATACCATTAGTGATTGCAATACCAATTTTGCATAAACTAGAAAAAAATATATAGCCTTAAGCTGATATCGAAGAGTAAAAAAACAAAAAAAATAAAACACAAAAATAAATAAAAAAAAGGTTCGAAAACGAAGAACTTTTATAACAGATTACATAAAAATGCAGCAAAATATTTAATATTAAACAAAAACAACAACAACACAACGCAACGTAGTGTCTCATAACTTTTCCTGAATGAATGATTAATTTCTCGTTAAAGAAAACAGTTTATTAATGTTTCGGGAAAAGCATTGGATATCATACACTCTCACACTCTGGCGTACACGCAAAACATCTTTTAAAAGAAATTGGCGAATATAGGAGCAGTTGTGTGCAACATAAGCAACATTTTGCGCAAAAAACTTAGAATGTTTCGGTACGTTTACCTCTCGAAACCCAGCTATCACTTGCAATCACTTGCAAAATCGTTATGAGAAAAGCAACAAAAAAATGCAGAGATTTGAGAAAAAGTCGCGCACAATTTAATGCCCTTTGGGCTCAAGACATTAGAGAAATATACTTATAAAAGCCATTCATCCATATATCATATCGCAAAGACAGTGAACTAATTTCACGAATAGCGATAACAATAATTATGAATATATTCAAATGAGAACATACCTTATATAATGGCTGTGCTGTGCATGTAAACCCAAATTTATAGTCACTGCGTGAGAATATGCAAAGTTTTGGCAAAGGTTTTCCAATTCAATTACACCTCTCTATAAGTACACATTATAATGAATAACAACTTTGAACTTAACGTCATTAAATTATGTTTTGTTTTATCAAATTATTTTTTTTCTATATTTTTTTTCTCTCTCTCGTTGAGAATATGTATAGTGGCGGACAAACCAGTGATTATTATGAAATAAATATAAGTCATGCGATTTCGTTGTGAGAGTTTTCTCTGTGCAATACAATAAACTTTTTGCTATTAGAAAGATTTATAAATAACCTCTTATTGTAAAAGAAATATCTTTCATAAATAAAGTTAACATTAACTCTCTCTCTCTCTCTCGAAATATGCGTAACCTCTTGATGTCAACAAATCACTTCAACCCACCAGAGATTTTATGTGCGAAACTCAGCGCTGATTCTTCGCTAAAAATCTCGTTAAAGATACAAAAGAGATTAATGGTTCTATAATTAGGAATTTTAATTAGCTTTAAAAGCTTTACTAATTATAATAATTTTGTGCGCTACGATACATCCAGTTATTCCTTAAAATATTTACTCCCATTTTTCAATAATTCTCCGTTTCTAATGTTTTTCAAACTGCAAATATAATCATTAATGTTAGGATAAAAAATAACGAAAACCACGACTGCTTGTCCGGAAAAAATTCCATTAACTTTAAAGGTCTTAAATTATGTTAAAACTATCGACTCAATAAACTGATGCGGTATTTAATTAATGAGCTTAAGATAATAGAACCCATTAAAGTTCTAAGTTTACAAAAAAATAATGAAAAAAATAACAACAAAAAAACTTATATACACCTAAATTCAATTTATATTTTTGGAATCTAAAAGTTGCATTACCAGTATTATATAAATATTTCTGTTAGATTACAAAAAAATAAATAAAATTATTACATAAAAATATGAAATTTTTATTTTTATTAAAGGAATAACTTATGTTTTATTATATATTTTTAAAGCAAAATTCGAGAGCAATGTTGCTTATAATGGGCACATAATTTTAAAATAAATTCGCATAAAAAAAGAAAATGTCATATTTTAGTCTTAAATTCATAAATTATATCCTAATGATAGTTAATGTTTTAAGAACTTACGATATTTTCACATAACTTAAATTAAAGGGGATCACATTTTTTGAAAGTTATTTCCCACAGAAATTGTCAATATATTGAACCCAAAGGAAATCCGAAATCATTTCAAATAAAATTTATTTGCATACAGTGTTTGATTTTAATACTAAGAAAGACGTGATAGTATTCTATAACATTTGCATATTTGTTAATGTAAGGAACTTAACTTTTAACACGAAATAATCTTTAACACTAAAAGTTTACCTAAATTTTTAACGCGTTTGCAAAAGTTTAATTTACCACAATATGTCAATATTTAAGTGTTTTAATACATACCCGACGCGTAGAAACATCATCAGCGTTAGAGGAGAGGCAGTGGTATAAAATTTGAATCCCTAACCAAAATTTTGAAATATCTATAACAAAATAAATAGAAAACTTCTGAAAATTTTTGGTCAAACGTGAACAAATTGTCAATCAAAACCGATGGTTTAGTCATCTCATAAAATAGCCAGAATTTAAAAAATAAATAAATATTGTTTAACTTGAACAAACTTAAAACTGTAAGTAATATTTTTCATCGATGTAATCAAAAATGATTTATCGGTAATTGGTATCATATTTTAAAATATTTTAATCAAATAAAATATTATTTGATAATTTAATAAATTTCACAAAATGATTAATAATATTATACTGTAATCGTTTATATAGTTGTTCTTAATTATTCAATTAAAGAATATCATTAGATATAACAAAATAATAGATTCTTAATAATAGCGTTTTAAAAATTAAACTTTTATTAAAATATCCTATAATATAAATATATAACAATTATATAGTAATATACTGTTGAATACGCAGGCACTGAAACGACAGGCGTTCACCTCGAAGACGAAGAATACTTTTCTTTGCACATAAAATGAACCAAGTCTTTGTTGACGAATCGGACAAAAACACTTAAAAATAAGAAAATAAATGGCGAAGATTAAGATAAGCCATCTCTAAATCTGTGTTTGGAATTATATACGGTATATTAATGCTATTACGTTACCTTTTGCCAATCCTTTTCTGACACACCCTGCATATATCATGTTCGTCAACAACTACTTTATTGAAATGCTGTAAACGTATTCTTTGTTCGTGAACTTGCAATCTCTGAGCTAATAATAAGTTGCGAAATATTTGTCCGCAGTGTCTCTCAACGAGCAACTGATTTATCGTTGATTGCAAAAAGTCTTTTATTACTATAACAGGTATGGTTAGAGGAAGCAATAAAATTGCTTTTAATGGATCGATTTTCGTCGAATGTTTTATCAGTAAATCGATCGCTGCCTGAATATTAGGCTCAAGATTTCCTCGATTTGTAATTGTATTCGAAGTCATTTCGTTTATGTTTGGAGGAGGAATCGATAAATATATACTCAAAAGAATTAAAAACACCTGCAAGTGATTAAAATGAAGTTTTGTTTTTTAAAAGTAACAATAAAAGCTGATAACTAAATATAATGCTGCAAAAAATCTCTTATTATTAGTGAAACACTAACTAATATCTGCAAAAATGCCATAAACTTTAACGATATTCAATAAACTAATAAAATAATCGATTATATATCTTAAGTATGAAATGACATACAATAAGCTTATAATGAATAGACACAAGAATATAAGAGCATACGTTGAATATGTAAAAAAACGAACTATAAAAGCAAATAACTGCCTGTAGTGTCAGCTAACAGCGAATAAAACGCAAAAACAGGTAATGATAAGCATATATTGTAGACTTACATCTTTGTTGTCAGCATTTCCTTTATTATACATGCGTTCGCAATAATCTTCCGCTCTTTTCATATCGTGAAGCATGTGAATATAAATAACAAGCGCGTCCTTATGGTTACCGATTTTTCCCATCACAACAGCTCTTTCTTCGAACAGACCATCATTTAACAAATAAGTGGGCAATGTTTCCGTCGAATAATAAGATGATTCTTCTAAAAAGTGCATTAACTTACACCTCAATACACCTAACTCTCCGGGTTCTTGACCGGCAGGTGCGGGCGATTCTGACTCCGGTAATGAGTTCTTATACTCATTCAATAGTAAGCGCACTTTTTCGCGATATTTATGCACCAAAGTGTTATGAAATGATGGATTCGTGTCATTCCACGTAAATATTACGTGTTCCAAGTATGGTATAATTAAGTCACTATTAATTTTTTGCAAGTAATCCAAAACGGTTTGTCGCGGCAATGATTCCATGTCTGCCACTGCGTCGTCAGTAAATATTTGAATTCCTTCTTCGGGATGATCTTTAAGAACCCAATTCGCGTACTCGAAAATTAAGTCCAGATTTTCGTGCGTTAAATGTTGCAAATATTGAACAGTTTTCTTATAGCCAGCGAGCGGCGAATTATCTTTTTTTGACTGTTTGTATAGCAAATCGAGAGCATTCTTGTGCATACCTTTATTTTGATAAAGTATTATTAATTCATTGTATTTGTGATGCTTTTTAAGTGCTTTTTCGGTTTCTTCCAAATGACAGTAATTATCACGTAAACGAAGCAAAGGCGCCACTAATGCGTCGTTTGTTTGCAAATAACATTTCAAAAGAGTGGTGTCAATAATACTTTTTAGTTGATATTTGGTTTTTTGGTCATAAACGGGTAAATTATCAGTTTTGGACGAATCGAGATTAACGGTTGAATTGGAAGGATTCGCCAAATTTCGTCGAACTTCGAGCAGATAATCAATAAGAGCGAAGAGTCCGGTCTCGAGATCTGCGCCTTGCATTAGGGGTGGCTTTGATGGATATTCTAATTTATTTCGAAAGTCATCCGGTAATAAATCAGGAAACAAACCTATCACTTGTGACGGCTCTGTATTCAAGTTTAGAAACAAGACTAACGCGTCCTTGTATTGCTTTTTGCAAAATAAATCAAAAGCATGCATATTTTTAATTTTTTGCATCATTTGCTGCCGTTTGCCGTCCATATCATTATCATTCCACATATCAGCCACTTGTAACGCTAACTCGTAGTGATTTTCACTAATTAATTGGGAAATTTGCTGCTCTTGTGACACTAGTATCATACAAAACACGTCATTACTAGACGCTAATAATATGTGTCCTTTTTTGTTAACACACTTAACGATATGTTTGATCTTATTAGACAATTGAAGATCTATTTTTTGTATAAACAATTTGGGTTCAACTGTTAATATTTCGATTATAGACGATGGTAACACTGCAATCAAGTATTGGGAATCGTCGACTAGATTTATAGGAATATCGGACCACGTAATTGGATAGTTAAGAATAGGTGAACCTTCACTGTTTAATATATATGTTTTCTCATCTCTTCCCAGCGCCAGACGATTGCCTTCAAGAAGCACTACAGTTGGTTCTGGTTGTTTACTACCAGTTGGAAACAGTTCTTTAGGCTCTCCTGAAACCACTTTAATAAGGCTATAATCAGCACGAAATCCGACACATAACGATTGCGAACACCAGGCTATTGTTTTTGGCACATCCGGTACTTTTAAATCAGGACCCAATTCGTGAAAATCATTATTCTTCCAATAGAATAACATTAATTTATACCTGACAACCACACACATTCGTAGCGTACACTGTTGTTCGCCGGTAAGTGTTCGCTGCTTTTGAATGTCTAAAACGAAAAGAGTGGCACCTTTTGTTTTGTTGACACATGTAATTAATGGGAACGTGATTTGGTCTAAATTATGAACACTTATTATATTGTCTGATAGGCTGACGAGGATTCTTAAATCGGGCACCGCTTCCACTTGAGTTATCGGCTTTTTAGCGAACGCTTTGTTTGATCGCAACAAATGTATTTCTGGTTTGATTTCTAGATAAACAAACAAAGCAATAACAAAATTTTTTAATAAAAATAAAAATTCAATTCCTTGATTCAATCTCGTAGTTAATTGAAAAACGCACAAAAACGCATTCGTTTCATGTCATATCGTAATTAATATCAATTAATTATTGTCGTAAAATTAATTTAATTCAATTCTTTTTCAGATAAAAGAAAATCGTTGTACCACTGACTAACTTAAAAAAATAATAAATGATGCCTCGAAATGTATAATAAATTATAGAATGAAAAGAGTGAAACATTTAGTGTTAAATAAAAATAAGAGTTAAGAGTTAAGTTAATGTACTTTAGATTTGAATAAAATTGAGTTTAGACATACATCTCTTAACATTGAGATAATATGAATGAGAACTATCTATCGCAGTGGTTCTCAAACTTATTTATAATTCGACTCTAATGTCATGTCGAAAATGTTTCAGCGACCCAAATGAATCTTGAATAAAAGGATAAACGTGCCTTTGAGAATTTAAATTATTAATAATCTGAGAACGATCTGAAAAATCAAATTGCGAATGAAAATAATTATTATTTAATTTTTTCCAAAATATGTAAATTCTTCCCTTTATAATTTGAACTCAGTGAAAATTGATAATATTTACTAATGTAATGATTAATTTTGAGTGCCGACCCTACTCTTATGTTAATTATTATTAACCTTACGATCCAAAACTTATACATTGCGACCCTGTTTTGGGTCGCGACCCTAAGTTTGAGAACCTCTGATCAATCGCACCATTTCTCATATAAAGGCAATAATTTAATTAATTACATCAAAAAATTATTTGCTTTTTTTCTTATGTTCAAATAAAACAAAACATTTTTAAAAATAGCATTTATTAAAAACAGTACATATTTGATAAAATCACTACAGTATATCCCTATCTCGTTACCACAATTATATATAGAGTCCCATTAAGAAAAGAGTAAAAAGCATAGAATGGTCCGAAGTATTGAAAAATTAAAAAATATTGGAATTATTTGTGATAAAGTTTGCCAAAATATTGTCAAAATAATAAGATCTGAAACGCATTTTTTTGTTTGGCAAAAAGTTTTAACATTTAGATAAATTTTTGTCATACCATACTAAAACGATTACTTTAAAAAAGGATCGAAGAAAATAATTTCAAAAAATTTCTTTTTAAATCCAATTTTAGGAAAATCTAGGTATTTATCTAAGGTAAGCAACTCGTCATAAGAAACTTTTTAAATGATTTTTATAAATTTTAATTTTAAGATAATTCACTAATTATTAATAATGATACGAGAAATAATGTTGAAATTATACTTAAACCACTAACCACTATATTTTGAGAATTGTAGCTTTAAGTACATTCAATTAAATACGAATAATTTATTTTAAGTGCTTTTTTCTTCACTACTAGTGATTGAAAGTTTAGTTCATCAAAATATACCATAATATATAAATAAATAACGTTTGAACCGAATTTTAAATAAGTTATTAATTACAAACAACCACTTTTTAAGTCAAGTAAAGGTTAAAAATCTCAAAAATTAAAAAAAAGAATAAAAACTTTAAATGTTTTAGTTTTTCCTTATTTTATTTGAATGTCAAAATTAAAGAAATGATATAAATTATATTATTTTTTTAAAGAAAATTAGCTACATTTGAAATATTTTATTTTTACTTAAATGTTGAAAATACAAACTTTCTAATATTTCAAACTAATTTACTGTATAATATACTGAATTAACATACGATAAATTTTACGAAAGCTAATTTGAAATATAGACACTTCAACAACAAAAAATACTAACTTTTTTAAAATCGAACAAATTTGTTAATATCAATCATTAAAATGTGTATAATTATTACTTTTAGTTATACTATACGTATATTCGAAAAACGGAAACAATAGATTTCTTTTTAAAAATAAAAAACTTTTGACATAAGAAACAAAATTTTGATTTTTGAATAAATTAAATGCCGGACATAAGCGTTAAGTAGTATTTCAATGTTAAAGAATGACATCTTGAATGCTCAACTAAGAATCGATAATTAATTCAATAATTCAATTCAAAATAATCGCATATAACAGAATAACATATGACATTTTAAGTTATTTAAAGCTAAATCAAACGGTCACAAACATCGATTTCTATTTATGTATTTTAATATTTGTTTTATTTCCGTTTTAATAAAACTAAAATCAAAAATTGGAATTTGATAAGAATTTTAAAATTAATTAAATATTGATAAGTTTACAAACAATTGAATTCATAAAAATAAAAACTTAATTAAAAGATAAAGTTTATTTCACTCTATTCATTCTAAATATTTACAACATTTCTAAATTTCTAAATCTACGCTATGAATAGACAAAATACTGTATGGATAGATAGACAATTCAAAGTGATTGGGGATCATGTAAACTCTTTGTAGATTGAAATAAATTTAATAAGATTATATATTTTTAAAATTTTTAATAAAACAATTCGCGACACATTCAGATAGAGCTGAGTTTCTAATGAGTTATTTCATACTTAATAAACAAATATAAGTCTTAGTAGTTGTTAATCATATGATAGGTAAGATAGCAAATTCATTAATTAATGTAAAAGCTAATTATAGCGCTAGTTTTGCATACTTTTATTGCTACTTTTTTGGATCTCTAGTAAGAACAAATAAAAATTAGTTAATACATAAGATATTATTTAAATTTGATAAAAATTCAAAAAATTATAATTTAATTCGTCAAGTTTTATGTGGGAGTTTTGTTTAGGTTTTCGCGAAGAAAAAAATTCTGATTTTTTATAACTTTTGGTTCGATGGCCAAAATATTTGCCCTTAAGTTCGAAGACTCGCCTTTCATTAAATTCGAAAAAGTCTAAAAGAGCCTGCGATAAACCGAATCTGTGATAATCATAACTTTTTATAATAATAAGTTATGAAAAAATTAATTTTGTTTCAACAAAATATGATTTTTAATAACAATAGAAAAAAATACAAAAAAAATCAAAATTATTTTAACAAAAATGGGGTCTAATTATAATAAATTTAAAAGGTTGTCAAGAAGATTTGAGTTTTAACTCAAGTAAAAAATTTATTTAACCGATCAAAGTTAAAGTTAATAATGTTATAAATACGTTAAAGTTAGAGTTAAAAATATTTTACGAGTTAAGGATAAGAGTTGAGACAAATCTTTAAGTTCTATGCATCACTAAGTCGTAAGCCCGACTATATTTGAACATATTTAAGCCTAACCACTATTTAAATTTTGGGAAATTAGATTATATTTTTAAAAAATAAAAAATATCGTGATGTTCTTAACCTAATAGAAAATATCGAATAATTGCTATTTTAATAATTTATAATTGATATTTTCGATGATATATGCTATTTTCTATTTTAAGTGCAATTTTCTAAAGAAAGGGTAGTAGTTCTTAGACCCAAACCGAACCGAGTAATACGATATAGTAACTCGAACCGACAGATAAGAACTTTTTCGGTTTCATGAAAAATAACCGTTACGATACCATCTTTACAATTATCCAACAATTGAAATCATTGTCATTTAAATCCGATTAATATTGTTAACCCCTTCAAACAAATTTTTAAAAAATTGCAAACTTGTTTTATAAAAAAATACTAAAATATTATTTGGTATATTATTTAGAAAAATGTGAGTAACAAATAATTAAAATGTTAAGACGTAAATACATAACTTATTTAATTCATACGCCAAAATCAAATGAGAAATTTTATCATTACTATCTTAAAATTGTAATGTATTTGGAGAATGGGTATGATTTGAGTACGAAATATTGGGATAACTATGCAACTCAGACACCATTAGAAGTGTGGTAAACTGTGATCGTACGCAACACAGTCTCAAAGCGAACGTCAATCTCAACATTACAGATACAAATACTAACATGTATTTTAAAGATTCAAAAATAAAATAACGAGAGTTTAGTTACAAATGCATTACAAAACAAAACAATTATAAAACATAAAGCAATACACGTGTATCACACATAATAAATTAAAAAAACAGTTATGATATGGTAATTGCAAGCTTATAATAACAAATGCGCAAAACAGCAAAACACAGTTAATTTATGCATAAATACATTTTAAATGTTTTTACATCGAAATACTCATAATAATAAAAATTCATACCATTCATAGCATTGCGTTTCATTTCAAACTTATACATCAAAAGATGTCCCTGTTTTGTGCCCATTATTATGTAATCATCTGTTCATATATATATATAATAAACATTTGAATTAATAATTGTTTGAATTGAGTTGAATTGATTAATGTTTCAAATCATACCATAAGCGCATATGCATTCAATATTAAGCGGAAGATTTCGCATAATCGATACCACTTTATATATCTCTAACATTATTAATCGAAGTAATTTGTTTCCCAAATAAAATCAATAATTACTAAAACTAAAATGATTAAAACTCACATCAAATAACAATAATAATAATAATAATAATAATTGAATAAACAAATGATTTAATTTGGATGTTTCGATCATATGATCACATATCATACAAATTTCATATAAAGTACGTCATTATATTTGAAATTAACGGTAGAAATGAATAAAATCAAAAAAACTTTATTTAATTATGGTTTATACCCCGGGAATCGCCGAAATCATTATAACTTACATCGCTGTTTGGAATTTTATTCAAAAATTGTTTTATATTTATATATTGATTTTTATTTTAAGAAAAACAACTACAATATTATCTCGTATCGAAAAATAGTGATCAACTACAGTATACAATAAAATGTGTTCAACGTATTAATTATAGCAAATATTAAAAGCTGAACTGTTAGTTGCATTGCATTTTTATGTGGTAACCAAACGTAAAAATTAATTGAGTTTAGAGAATACAATTTTTGTAATTAATTTTACCACATAAATTCGCAATATTTTACAAATTGTTTTATACATTTACATATTTTTTTCTCAGTGATTTCAAAATTATATTCACCATATAATATGAAACAATATATTAAATAATGCTTGTTTGCGTACCAATTATTAAAACAACCGTTAAAAAACAGAAATAATCGAATGATAAATTATGTATGAATTTTTTAATGTTTTCGGTTAATAATATATTAATATTATTATGCATCAGTGAATGTATTGCCGGAGAGGTCTGCATATGTTTTGTGATTTTGTTTTGTTCTATAGTTGTAAAACAATTATATATACCTATCTATATATTGATTTATTTTTATTAAATTTCTTTTTGTTTCAATAGTTAAATTGGCACAACAACATTACTCCATAATTGTAAATAAAAAATTTCGAGGAAATCTAAGGAAGATTTTTTTTCATTTTCTTCTTAGTTGTCATGTAAAATATGCAGTTTTAAAAACTGAGATTCACATAAAAATTATATTACATAATATATATGTATATTTATATATATAGTATTTATATTTCTATATACGACATAAAACTTAAAGGTGAGAACATTTCATAAAATATTTTTCAATTTGCATAGTTTTCAACTCCTATATTATACAATGGATTTGAGTGACAATTTTCTTGTCTGCTTTTCCAACGAAAATTGATCTTTCAAAATATAACACGTGAAACGAGTCGCAAAAAAGTTTTTAAAATAAGATTATTAATAATGAGTAAATTCGATTCGATTGTACCAATTAATGAGTGAATTAATGTTATGCACATTATTGCTATTAATTTTTTTTGTTTACAAATTTAGCTCAAATTTAACCGTTTAGTTTGTGTTAAACATTTTCTTGCATAACATTTTTTAAATAGAAAAAAGTGGTTTTTTTGTTATATATTATAATATCAATGATGAAGATTCTTATTCCCGTTTAGTTTTTTTCAAAATGATAGGCCTTTCCTGCGTTTGTTTATTGCTTGCCGCTAAATTCAAGAGAGCCTCCGCTCCTCTCATCCCTTCATCATTCGAATCTTCATCCTCTCTTTTGATTTCAAGTTTTTCTGTAGTAATCGATATTTTTCGTTTGACAGGAAAAGTGCTGCGATGATCAGATTCTGCTATGTGTTCGCTAACGTGTATCACTTGATAAACTTGTGACATTTGTGGAGAACTGTTGCGATTATAATAATTGTGATCATTGGTTGGACTAACGGTGACCGTAACAACTGGAGCGTCCATGTCATCCACGTATGATTCGGGAATTACCACTTCAGGTGAGCTATCAAATATTAACAAAATTCATTTTCTTCGTTTTATGATATAAAATTAAGATTAGTTTTATCATACTTAACGTCTTCATCTGCATTATCATTATTAGAAACGTTGCATTGAAGTGTTAGCATCGAGACGGCAGCGTCTGCTTCCTTATCTAATATTAAAATTAGATTTTTATTTGATATATATATACCAAATTTATTATTAATGAAATTTTAGAAAACTAAACTAAGCTTATATATCGTTAATATCCGAAAGGTAAGAGCTAAGAATTATTTATGTACTAACAAATGTGTACGTGTTAGCTATACTGTATAAATATTATAAGCATATAATGGTTTGGCTATGCTTGGCTTAGCAACTCATTTAACTATAAAATTTGTGCTTTTCACGGTTCAACAGTTATTAGAATTTGAATTACAGTTATGTTCAAACCTGAAGGATCTAGAACTGGTCACCATTAATATAATATCACTTTACTACTGTTATTATAATACTATTATATTTTAAATCTATCGTTCATATAAATTTTCGGCGGATGAGTAGTAAAAGCATTAAGGAAACGATTTAAACTTTTTAAAATTTAATATTAACAAAAGTGAAATCCTTTTCTAAATAAACTTTGTATTAACTATTATTCAATTTAAATATTGAAAATATTTTGTAATAAGTACATTGTATTTAAACTTATATAATTTGTTTTTTGTGGTCAAACACTTAATATAGTTTTTCCAAAAAAAATAGATTTAGACCAATAGGAAAATTTCAGATTCTGAATATAAACACTAAAACATTTAGTATATCCTGATTATTGTGATTATATAAGTAGCTAAAAACTGTAAAATAAAGGGAATGTCCAGTTCCTAAACAATACTCTAAACATTATGAAATCATTTAAATGTGATCAATGATCAATGGCTTGCATGTCACTTATAAGTATACCATATTTATTTTAACTTTTATGTTAAAATCCATGGTTACGCCAATAATTTTTGCGATACAAGTTTTTAATCATAGGTCTTAAAACTTATATAGACATAACGACGAATAACGAAAAAGCTAAATGAGCATCAAAACTATTGTTATTATTTAATTGTTTGTGTGCCAAAAAATTAACTTTGGTTGCTATGCAGACCTAATAGATTACAAATTACAATCAAGAAGTAAATCAAACTTTATAGAGACAATATATACATTCAGTAACTATAGAAATAAAAACATACGCTAAGGTTATTAAGGTATTATTTAAAAGTTATTAATCAAAATTAAAATTCATAAATTATGTTCACCGATAATTACAGTAATAAATGCATTAATCAAATATTTAAATTTTTAATTAAATAAAAATAAAAATATTATCCGTAATAAAACGATAATTTATTTTATTTTATTTTATAACTTCCCTCCACTATCACAATGTTTCCAAATAAATGTCACATTAAATATTCATCAAATTTAATTTATATGAAATATTTTGTTTCACTCATATTTACTCTTATAAGAGAGGATTTTTAACGACAAAATCATTAAAAATTGAACAGCAAACAATTTCGTAACATATGGACAGTCATTTCAAATCTTTAAGTCATTAATTGTTACAAAGTAAAAAAGTGTGACGCAACTGAGTATTTTTAAATTTAAAATGCTTAAAGCAGCACATATGAAATTGTACGTACAGTACAGGTTAAATATTAAATAAAAGTGAAACTTGATATTATTGAAAGTACTGGTATATTTTTGGAAGCTATTACGCAAAGTTGCATTTAAATTCCCCATTAAGTTAAATAAATCTGAACGCAATAAACGAAAAAAATTATTGCTTACCTTTCTTTATAATTTTAGTTATTGGTATCAATAATCTTCTCGATAAAAAAGGTAATAAATTTGTCTGCGAAAGATTAACAACTGATTGTACTTGTTCTCCGGTCAATGCTTTTTTAATGCTAAAAAATAAATATTTTCCAATTTGAAATAATACATAAGTGTGATTAAAGATACTAATTATGTTTATGTCATTAAGTTAATATTCTTTAAGTTAAAAACAGTTTAACGGTAACGAACGATACCAAAATTATAGGATTTTAAATCAGCTCAAGAGAATTATTTATAAAATCATTAACTTATAAAAAAAGCATTAGAATTTAATAAGAATTATTTTGTTGTTGGATAGGAATCTGAGAACTTATAAATCATTTCGAATCAGTAATATTCTAGGTTAACAAAGTGCGTGCGAATGTGAAACCTTTTATAGATTTGATTGGTTCCGTAAAAAATAGAAATCTGGTATTTTTTATCCGTAGGATATGGGGTTTCATTTAAAGTTAAAATACTGTGGTGTCAATCACTGAGAATATTATGATAATGGGATATTGTATTAAAATCGTTAAAATTGTAGCGAAAACTAAATAGATGTATCAAAAATCAAATGGTAACATACGGTTGTGAAGCATTGCTGCTATTACTCGATAATTGAATTCTAGGCGGTGCCACAACTGTATTAGTTTTAGCGAGAGACATGTATGGATATATATGCGCCGGCGTTCGCCTCACCGCTTGTAACAGATTTGGTCTCAACTCTGGATCCACGCACCATAGAGACCCCTTACCAACCATCTATTCAATAAATAAAAGCTAATTTCTATAGCACTTAATATAAGAAAAAAATAAGAATTTGCTATGAACTTCAAGTTCTGAGCTGAACTGAACAATAAAATGCTAAGAAAGTATTAAGAAATCTTAAGTCACGAATAAATGAAAAATGCATATCAAAATACAGTATTCGGTATTGTGTTTATTGTAAAGAAAAGTTGTGAATCCAAAATGCATTGTGAATTGAGTATCGCTATGAAATCTATCACATGTATCACTTCTCTACTAAGAATTTCTATGAAAGTGTGTGTGTGTGTGTGTGTGTGTGTGTGTGAGAGAGAGAGAGAGAGAGAGAGAGAGAGAGGAGAGAGAGAGAGTGTGTGAGTGAGTGAGAGTGAGAGTCCAAGAGGCAAGAAACAACTAATATATCTAAGTTTCTATGACGACAACATGTAATGACACTACTGTTCACATATAAGCATTTGTCCGAAATAAAGTACAATATTTAAACATTGCCAGTTTGAGCTCATATTTTGAAGGCCAGTCAATTCAATCACTATGTCTCTTACTGGTATTAATTCCTCTTTCGTTTTGTCCAATTTGCGAAAGCATTTATTCAAACTAAGATTATGCCTCACCGTATTCTTCCATCCTATAATAATAATGCTATTAATTTATTTTAATTCTGTAAATTTAAAATAAAAATAATTCTCTACTTATTAATTAATGTTAGTATTAATATGATTTGATAGATTAATGATTTAAAAAAATGGCATTCATTCACATTTTCGATGCAAAGTTAAACTATTCATTTATAACTTGCACTCAAAGCTTATCTATCTCTAAGCTATGATAGATAATACGATAGAAAATTTAACTTTAAAAATAGTTTCTAAAAAGTTACGAACTAAAATAAACTGATATTACATGGTATGGTACTGTATAAACACGTTACATATAAACATATTTATTAGATAACGAAATAAAAGCTTATTAGATAAACCTGCGGCAACGGATTAAACTTTTAGCTCAAAATGCTAGAATTAACTTAACGCTAGAAAGTTTTATATTAATATTGAACACAAAATAAATGGACAAAAGCTATTAACATATAATAATTTAAATAAATATGAACTCTAAAATATTAAATAGTTTATACGACAATGACAATTAAAGAAAGTAATGCTATAATGTTATAATGCAGACCTGATGGAGCGCTTTGATAGTACGGGTAGTGTTCAACAATCCATTGGTAGATATCTTTAACCGGCAATGCTTTATTAGGTGATGATTCGATAGCCATAAAAATGAGTGAACTGAACGAATAGGGAGGTTTGGCGTTACGATGCAGATGTGGATTGTATGTGACGGGCGGCACAGAAGTGATACCTTTATGCGGTGAGTGTGAGTGCGCCACACCATCGTCAGCGTCGTCCGCATCGTCGCCCTCACCATCGCTGGCGTCGTCGTCAGCGTGTCTGGCAGTGACCATCGCAGACATGTGCGGCGGTGGCGACACATTCTCGTTGTCTTCGTTCAGATCGTTGCGAATTATGCCATTCACGTCATTGTCATTATTGACACTTATATTCCTTAATAGGTTGTGGTCCTGAAGCCACGTTAAGTTAGTCAAGTCGTTATCAACGCTATGGTCGTCACTAAACTCCTCTAAATCGTGATCGCTATCAATCATTGCCATTTTCATCGTCTAATTATTATTAAATGTGTTGATTATGTTGAATGGTTTGAAAAATCAATGATTTGTTTGCGGCATATAGTGTTACGCACATAACTGTGCCAAACAATAACTACACAACAAAATTGATAACAAAACTTTATACCTAAAACTATACCCAAAACTGTAACCAAAACTGTAACCAAAACTGAGCGGTAGTCATGACAACATTCACCATTGACTTCATTGACGTAAACAACTATTTAAATTTCTGTCCACAAATTACGTTCATATTAATCTTTTACGTTTTAACAAAATAGTTTGGTAATTATTAAACGCTTTAAATTGTTGCGTACAAACGCAATCCATTTGATTAATCAATATTGAATTTAAAATTATTTTTAATACGTTGATTTGTCTGTATATAAAATTAAGTAACAATAATTGTAATTATAAGCTTATTTAATTTTTTAATACTATTATAATTTTTAGATAATTTATCTTTAACTTAATTTAATGATACAAAGCTTATATTGAGCTACACTTTTACAATAAACACATAAAATAATAATCTTTATTATATCAACAAATGCTGAGAATGACATTGTATTTTTAACGCTACTGTTTATCAGGAAAGTAAGCAGACGTTAGAACTATGGGGTTAAAGCACATATCCTTAGAAACCAATAAATCGATTTCAGAACTTCTGCTAATCTAAACTCAATTCAGATCAATATTGTTGTTTGAATAATCTAAAATTAATTCTTATTCTCTGTAAAGATATTAAATTTTGAATTGACAATGAATAACCTTTTATTTATTTAAACAGAAGTTAACTTATTTTCGAAATAGTTTTAATCTTAAATATTAGGTATAATAAACTTGAATGGTTGATGTTTATAAGGTATAGCAAGACGCACATAAGCTTACAGTATATTTGAGATGTGCACTCAAACTCAATTTAATCTTATGTTTTACAAATGTTTCGGTGGATTTTACTTCTGTTGGGAATTTTTTTTCGACCATTTCGTGTGATATGATAAATTAGCCCATCTATAGTCGCCAAAATGATATACTGCTTGTGTTCATCCCTTTCCATCGAAATTTTTATTATCGTACAGCAGTAAAGCTGTACTGCAAGTGTGGATCACATTTTAGATAAATGTGTCATTCGGGAGAATCGGTGTAATAATAAGCATAGAATGTGGTTCAGATGGCGCTTTTAAGCTCATAATTTGTAGTCAACTTAAATACTGAATAAGTGGACAATTTTTATTTTTGAAATGTCTTCTAACTTAAGGCATCGGTTATATGTCCAGTTTAGCTAACTTTGTTTAATTATTAACACAATTAAATATGATTAATTTTTAATAATTAAAAAATTTGTATATATTCTTGATTTTAATTTTTATTCGTTTATAATTTACAATTATAATCGCTTTTATAAATTAATTTTATTTAATTTAAGACCAGTACTTTAAATTTAGTACCATAATAAAAATATAAATAACAAAATTGGATGCAAACAATAAATATTTAAATAATAATAAATAAACTTAAACTTTGCTTAATATATAGCTAAAAATTACAAAGCTTTGTTGCGGTATTAATGAGTATTTGTAGATTTAAATCAATCACTAATAAATGGTAAATACTGTACCGATACTTTACTAAGTAATACTATGCAGTAATGCATTAAACTTAGTATAAACTTTTCAATCTGAATATATTAAATGTATACATGTATTAGAAATTGAGTGAAAAATGATTGATGTGCTATACATTTAAGGACATAAATAGCTTATATTTCGGTATCTTCGTTAGCACTGTTGGAATGACTGCTCATAACAAAACTCTGATTCTCTACCGGACACTTCGAGTTTCTTGAACCCTTAGTCCAATGCAAAAGTTCGCTGTCATAGTCAACTACACTCTTTTCACCCGAAGAGCTGTCTCTTTGTATACAAGTCGGACACTTTCCCCGACAGCTATTACTTCGGGCAATATGTGTGCAACATTTCATTTTATCCATTTGTAGAACTCTCGCGAGTATTTCTTGCTGTTCACCGCTCGGCAATCTATTCACTCGTGTATGACTGTTTCTCACTGGATGTGGAGAGCCCTTATGCAAAGAGCTGCTCGTACTTTCCTCCTCTGATGATCCGATTTCCTATTAGAATAACACTATAGTTCAACTTAATTATGAAAACACATCCAATTCTCAAATGAAGTGTTTTTAGTATTCAAATTTGATAAAACATGTATTCCTTATATTTATTCAATTCTTATTTCCATTTATTATATTACTGTAAATATCATTATAAAATATGAATTGAAAAATATAATGGAAATAAGTTTCAAATAAAACTAAGTTATAACGAAATGAATTATTATACCACAGAATATTTTCTTTGTTGCCTGACATCAACTTTTTTGCCTCTTTTCTTATGCCTGTCACCACTTGCAGTGTGCGCACAGTTATTATATGCAATTTTGACAATTTCGTGCGTGGAATCGTTTGACCGACTATTCGATCGACTCGAACATTCTGGATAGATATCTACTGTAGAATAGACGACACTTCGACACGAGTTATTGTCGTCATTATATCCGTGATGATGTCCGTGTCCCTGACAGACATACTTATAATGATGTTTGACGTTCCCATCACACGACACTTGACTGAATATTGATCCCGATATCACTATAGATGTAAATACAAGAATCGAGACACACTATTATAATAACTGTAATGTGATACTAACCTCCACTTACCCGCATTGTTACTCCGGAGAGTTGCTATCCTGTGGTGTCCGTGCGATGACGCGTTCTTGTATTTCATGGCGCGTTTTGTGCATAACCCGTAACGACTAACGAGTATGAAAAAGTCTCGCCTGTATTGCTTGGTTAGTATAGCGTATAGAAATGGGTTACACAACGAATTTAATGGATAGAATGTGACCAAAAGAAACTTTGACTTCGGAACATCTATTAGTGGGAAACCGGCGATCGCTGTTAAGCCAAAAAAAGCAATCGGAGCCCAACAAACAAAATCGGTAAACACTAACAGTGCCATTCGTTTGGCAATAGTCATGTCATTAATCGTGGCACGAGTTTGTTGACTAATGATTGAGCAGTACATCTGCCAATTATAGGATGAATCAATTAGAGAGACATATACGCATATACTGTGCAAACGCGTGTCAAATTACCTTAGCATAACACGCCGTTATCAATAAAAAAGCTAAACCATTAATAGTAAGCAGTGATATTAAATAAGCGACATCTCCTATATCTTTGTTTTCCATTGGTAAACATATACTAGTTTTAGAGTAAGCGCTAATTCCTAGTAAAGGTAGCGAAGCCATCACCAGTGCATAAATCCATCCGCCGATCATTACTTTAACGGCTAATCCTAACTTTAGTCGTTTATTTAATTGGATGGCGAATGTGATGGCGAACCAGCGTTCGAGTGTTATAACGGTGAGTGTAAAGATTGACAATTCGCTGGCAAATACAGTAATAAAGCCGGCGATCTTACATCCTGAACCTACAAATACAGTACAGTTACTTATAAGATAACGTTTTCCAGATAATGTTTTCCATCGTATTTATATCATTTCAAATACATATTAAGATCACTTGGAGAAGTACTGTATATTTAACATTGCTATGTAAGGTATTTTCAATAAAAACGAGTTTTGAAAAACTTTTTCTGCAATACACTGTACAGAAACAATTTTTTACAATATTCTACGTTCTATCAAAAACTTAATACTTTGTAGTAATCATATTTGTGGTATTTTAGTATTTAATGACTAATTAATATTTTAAAAAATAAACATCAAATATTTGACCTAATTTTGCATTAAAATTCAATCAATACTGAAATTAAAAAACTTTATATATAAATGATTGTTTCTTTTAGCAATGAATAAAAAATTATTTAATTATTGACTCATTCAATAATCATATTATACTTGATTTGACGTACATTATCAAAATTTAACAAAAAAAAACAAAATTGTTTCTTAACAATAATTTAAATTAATTTAATTTAATCATTAATTCAAGTAACAATAAAAATAAATTTGAGAAAATATATGTTTAGCTTACTTTATATAAATTCAACAATAAAACAATAATGCAAAAAAAGACAACAATAATTAAAATAATTTTATTTTGAAAAATTAATTTTTGTCGATTATTAAATCGAAAATATTTCGGATTTTATTATAACGTTATACTTGAATTAAAATGTCAAGCAAAGAATCAAATGAAGATGAGATAAAAACAAGAGAATTCTATGGAAAGATTCGAGAAGAGGATCCGCGGATAACATACTTTAAAGGAAACTTTCAAGTTTCAGTAAAAGACAATTTTTTGCAGAAGTTGTTCAGTGGTAATCTGTGGTTCATTCTATTGGCATCATTTATCTCTGGATGTCTTTTAAGATTTAATTGGCATTTCACTTCCATTGTTATTTTCATAGTGTCATTGGCGACCTATAAATACATGGATATGGCAAACAAAGAGGAAGCTATTGAATATTGCGCCAAAAAAGTTCCGCTAAATCCAGAAAAGATGAGAATATTTTTAATGACAATCAATGCGCCACAGAATCGAAATATTTATACATATAACGATACTCCATGTGAATGGCTTAATGATATAATCCACAAGTTTTGGCCATATATTAATAGCATAGTACAGACTCAAATCGATGACAGAGGCTTTTCAAAGGAAGGTCTAGACGTTGGCAATGGACACATCATATATTTAGAGAGTTTCACTTTAGGAGACAAACCACCGATGATTACGAGCATTAAAGTGAAAAAGACAGGCAAAAGACACGATGAAATTATTATGATACTGAGAGTGGTTTATTTTGGCAATTGTTTGCTGCTGTTTAGCTACAAAACAAAGGTGTTTTTAAAAGCAAAAGCTGGTGTGAAAGATATCTACTTTAGAGGTGATGCTAGCATTTGTTTCCGGCCACTAATAGAAGCGCCACCATTTATTGGTGGCATAACGTTTTGTCTGCTCGATCCGCCACTAATCAAATATGATGGCATTAATTTGGCGAATATCACTGATAACAAGCTATTCAAAAATTTTTTATTATCACTGATTTCCAGCTATTTTGTGAGACCGAACAAAATTTATATACCGCTACTTAAAAATCCACATATAAGACGAGAGCTTAAGTTTGCGCTTCCGATTGGTTTGTGTTACTTTCAGATCATAGAAGCAGAAAACCTGCCACAGATGGATCCCGACAAGCTCTGCGTATTCGAAGGCTCAAGTGATCCGTTTTGCAGAGTAAAAGTTGGTAGTTATCAGTTCAATACTAGAGTTGTCTATACCAACTTAAATCCTTATTTCGGCGAAAACTTCTCTTCACCCGTACACGACAGCGATGACGTATTCAAATTGGAAGTTTTCGACAAAGACGAGTTAAGTTCAGACGACTTAATTGGTTCGATCGAGTTTAAGCTGTCGGATATATCAGATGATATGAATTATAACGGAAAGGATAAGTGGTTACCACTCGGAAGAAGTCCAACGGGTGCCATACACTTCCGAATAGCTGTGTTTGAGTTATCGGCAAACAAAAAGTATGCACAAACTATAATGTCAGTGATTGAAGAGAGTCACTGCAAATTTCCAGCAGCATTATTATCAGTGTATATCTATTATGTCAGTCAGTTATCAACCAGTGATGAGGAAGAAAGTTTGAAGCCATTGGTTAGCTTAAAACTTTCGAATCAAACGTTTCAAACAAAACGCTCTCAAACTTCATATCAGGGATATTATCATTTAGAAGACTTCACTCATTTTATGTGTAACGACATTAAGAATGATGTGTTAGAAGCGACAGTATTGGGCGAAAATTCTTCGCGTTACACACTCGGAGAGAATTTGAAAACATTCGGCGTGTGTCAGGTATCGGTTAATGAGTTGATTGACTCACCCGATAATATGACTTTGAATCAAGAATTTGCGATCAAGAAAACTATTCAATTCGAAAAGCAGACCGAGGATAAGAAGTGCGGAATTGTTAAGATGTTTTTGAGTCTAAGGATATGCAAACATAATGCGAAAGTAATTGAAAATCTAAAGATAGCAGCGAGTGTTAAGGCGCACATCGAAGAGATAAGCGCTAACAAAGCTGTGACTAAACTTGTAAAAGAACCCATTCATACGATCAGAAATCCACTTAAAACAATCAAAAACATTGGACAAACACCGGTAGCAAAAGTGGCCGAAGATTTAGTGCCATTACCGGCAACTTTAGAAAATAAATGCAACGTTAAAGCGAGAATAATTTGGCCAAACAGGACAACATTAAGCATTGAAGTGCTAAAAGTGGTACATATTCCTTATACTATTATTGATAAAAGTTATAAGTATTCGATTAATATTAAATTAAGCTTAAAATTAGATCCACAGCTGAAATCAAGTATCACTGACTTAACTAAAGTAAAAAAGCTTAAGCAAAAAGATAATGAAAATGGTATTAAAAGATTAGAAGCGAATTCAACCAAAAGGAAAAAATACGAAGACAACAACTCATCATCCATTGTGTTCAATGATCGATTGATATTCAAACTTTTTCCCATCAATAATATAGATAATCATTTGCTCGAATTTCGTCTAATTGTACACAAACCAAGAAAGTATTTCGCGATCGCTTACAATTCGAGATTAGCTGCCACTTCTGAAGTAATTAGTTTGCCGTATATTGACTTCAAAGGCGATCCGATTGAGAAATGGTTCGAACTTAATATACAAGAAAAATATTTACCACAACAAAAATAATGTGAAAATAGGAAATTTTTTATTAACATGAATAAAATACCTTTAAAATGATAGATCGAATATTTTTTTATTATCACTAATTCGCATTCATTTAATTATTAAACACTTTATTTAAAATAGGGTTATAAAATAAAAAACGGGAAATATCTGAGTTGTGCCGCTAAGCTATTGCTATAATGTATTGTTACTGTGCACATAAAAAACTTGACGAAAGTCGACTTAATTTAATTTAAGCTCTTAACAACTCGAAAAGAAATTAGTAACTAAATTTACTAGAGATTAAATTTTCTTTGCCTGACAACAATCAATTTATTACGTTAACAAATTAATTGTTTGTTGCTTAATCACAATGTGATTGATGACGTTCGGGATAATACGCTAAATGTTAGGAAGTGTTATTAATGTCTCGTTTCCAGGTTATGACATCAAAAAAATAGCAATATTAGTGCAAGAAAATCAAAATGAAAATAATAATAATAATAAATCCCTAGACTTATAATAATAAAATGAGTATAAATAATAAATTTCTAACAATTGATATCATTATTTATTTACTAAATTACATAATTTTGTTGACTAAATCCGATTGTGGATTACCAGCGATTCCCGAATATATTGAATTAAATATTCATAAGTCTCGATACGAAGAAGGAGCTCAACTAACTTATGAATGCTCGAACCCTAATGGAGAGCTCATTGATGGCAAATATAGATTCTGTGTTAACAACAAATGGAATCAATCGCTTCCAAGATGTGGTAAGAGATAACGCATTTTTTTAATAATAAGCAAAAATGTTATATACAGTATAATAATTTACTATTTTGATTGTTTAGCCACAGAATTAGACGACGTAAAACTAAAACACGTTCGGGTATTTAAAAATCGAAAAGAGCTGACATTTTACAGGATAGATGTTGACAATCAAATAAAAAACAAGGAAATCACGTGCGAACAAACAAAAAAGTGGAGAGTTATTCACAATCAGTCGTGGAGTTTTCACGTGACTCGTGGACTAAATATCGATTATTTTATAGTATTCATAAAAGGAACGAATATCGAGCAGTTGAACAGAGAGGGAAACATGTATTTGAATGCTACCATCAAAGATATCGGTTATTCAAAGTCATGTGCGTTCGATAGGATTACGCTATTAAAACACAAAAACATTTATAAATTGGGATTTATTTGCAGTGACGATCGAAATAAAATTTCGAAACACGAAGGAATCGATGAATCGTTACAAGAAATCGCTTTGGATGTAAAGATCAATATACAGGAGATTATGATCACGTTTTGTGATCTTAGAATCTATGGATTACAGACTTCCTGCGGTTCACCAGAAAAAATACTTAACTCGGAAATATTAAATTCGCAGAAATCATATACGATATATACGTGCAGAGATGGATACGAACTCACAGGCGACCAGAAAGTGGTTTGTAATAAATACGGCAAATGGACCAATGATTTTCCTATATGTTCGCCGTTTAAAACTTGTAAAATACCGGCATTGGACACGTATGATCCATATTTAGATGTCAAATACAATAAACAGATCAAAATCAATGGTAGTTTGTTCGCAGAACCGGATAGTATTGCGTATTATACGTGTAAAAATAACAGTTTGGGTCAGAAAATGGAATTTAGTGGACAAGTGATACGTTTTTGTAAAAATGGATTTTGGACTTCTAGTCAACCGCTTTGCAGCGAACATAACAAAATAACCGAATGTATTATAAATTATTATTGATTATATTAAACGAATTCTATGGAATTTGAATTAAATTTCAGATAACAAAACGGGTGAAATGATTTCAAGCGAACAAACAGAAAACAATAGCAATGAGCCAATGGATAAGCGAAAAGCAACGAATAAAGAGTATTACGTTGTAATAGCAATGATGGGTTCATTTATTATCGGTGGAGTTAGTGTTGCGTTCGCTGTCTATTTGGTAATGAAAAAACAGCAAACACGTCGAAACAAACAAAACATATCTATAATTATCAACGAAGCGGATGATCTTGACTCGGAAATCGCTCAAGAATTCGAGCCAATACGTCACAGTCAGCTCAGCGAATACAGCAATGAAATCGTTAATCCACTCTACGATAGAGTGCACAGTTATAGATCAGAGTCTCAACTTAATAATTAAGTAATAACTTATCGTTGAAATTTTTTAAAATTATTTTTCAGACAATCAAACGTTAACTCGATTATATTAAGTGATGCTTGCCTTAACTCGATTTTAAGTTTTGGTTGATTCTTATATTCAAATTAAAAACTGTATTATCTTTTAAAATTTATAGTTTTTTAAAATAAATGTAATTAAAGTTTTTACGAAAGCTAATAAGAATCGACATTCTTATTACAGTGTGTACAGTCAGTCATACTGTACTTAAGTTATACTCGTAAGCATAATAAGCACAATTAAATGTAATTTCAAATAAAGTTTAAGATTTCTACAGTTTTGGTTTTTGAAGATATATTGCTCCTTTTAAAAACAACTTTTTAAGAATTATCAACAATTTTATTCAACTAATTTGATTTGTTGTTTCTAAATATTGCGAATTATCTTAACTTTTTTGGTAAATTTTGTGAATAGTTTCTAATATTTAAGCATTATATGAACATATAAGTATTTTATTTTGTGGAATGAAAATGTTAATTATTAACGAGAGCGACATATTTTCTCGGACAAAATTACATTACATATCTATATTGATAGTCATTATTGTTAAAACATGGCATTTAAACGTACGGACAGACAGAAAATATAAAAAACATTATCTCTCTTTTATGAAAAGTAAGAAAAAAGTGAGACTGGATTACCTAAAAAAATTAAGTTTGTGAACAAAAATTCAGCAAATATAATCTCTTTATGGTTACAAAAAAATGACACTAAACGAAGGTAAACGGTTAGACATAAGGAGAATTTAACAGAAGTGACTGTATGAAACTGACTAGAGATAAAGTTAAAGCGTTACTTAAGAGATTGTTGAACAATAATAAAAAGAGACTTTTTGTTCATTTTTGATTATTAGACTTAATGCAATGACTGTCTTTCAAAGAAGTATGTAAGCCTATAAACAATATATGCTTGCGCTGTAAAAGTTTGTAAAACCATATTCAACATTATTCAAAAAATGAATGCTTGCCATATCCCATGAGAACGTTGACTAAAATCAACATTAAGTAAAGTAACCCAATTCAGCGAAGGAAATGTTCGAAATATTTACTCTACAGTTTTGGAAATAAATTTATTAACTAAAAATAATATAAATTTTTTATTTTCTCATATGCCTATATTCTATGAATAAATTTTTTATTAACTTTTAATATTTATAACTTTGAACTTATATTAATGGTGGACATATACTTGAAGCTATCAGTAAAACCCTGTTCAATCATGGGTGTAACGATAATAATAATAAATACATTGTGTCTCCTTTTAAATTAATTAGTTTAAACATCACTCATAACAATGTAAAATATTGAAGTTTGTCATATTTAAATAATCAGAAAAGAATTTAATGCCTAACAATTCAAATCCAAATCAAGTTTATACATTAGATTGCGTTACTGACGGGAGAGAGTGAGATAATAAAACTAAAAATTTATATGATATATAAAAAATCTAAGCATAGGCAAACTCAATTTGATTAAATAATTTTTTGGATGCTAACGTAACAAGTTTTTCTTAATATTTATTGCATTTAAATTGCTTGAATAGTTTATTTATCATTAATAGTGGACACTTGACATGAATGTCATGTATATTAGTAAATGTTTGACACAAACTTTTTGTTAAAATTATAAAAAATTAAATCTATTCTGTAGTATTTAGCTTAACTTTCTTATCAACCCATCTCTGGCTCTCGTCAGTCCTTATATTTACTGCCGTTAGTGTTCATAGAAGTTGATAGACAAAAATCGAATCGCATAACAAATTAATACTGTAAGTTAAATCAAACAATCCTTGAAGCAATTTTTTTGAGCATAAAAACTGCATGTTTTTTTTTAAATTCGGTAAATATTAATTAAAAACAAGATGTGAATATTTTTTAAAATTCGGTAAATATTAATTAAAAACAAGATGTGAATATTTTTTTCGCATACAGTACTATTAGTTTGGTTAGAGTTTAAAGCTTAAGGATATTAACCAAATCTGAATTATCTAAGTTTGCAGTGTCAGCATGAGATAGAAAAGAGTGGTGTGAATGCTTACCGTGTTGCCAATCAATCGCATAATTGAAATATACGCCAACTGTGCGAAGATCGACCACAGCAATGATCAATAGGTAAACGCCTGTCATTTATAAAATTGTAATTTTAAAATTCAAATACAAGATAAATAAGCAAATATAAAGATTCGATTTATTATTGTTAAGCACTTTTGTTGTTTTGACATATTCGCCAAAATGTAACCGATGTTATAATTAAAATATGTTAAATAATAATAGTGTTATAGACAATAACAAACGGAATTATTATAATTCGCAATGATTTCAGTATTACCCATCATTAGGTCAGCGATTGCCAAGTTTATCATCAAAAATTTGCTGACATTGAATGTAAAACGACCGCTAATAAAGAGAAAAGAAATTTATTTAATTATTTCACTTTTGATGCGCATATTTATAAATAAGATATGGTAAAAAACTATTGAACCATTTTATTCTTTATGAGATAAAATAGAGTTCATTCGCATGTTTATAGAGAAGTGACCGCAAGGCTCAAAAGCAGACCAAAAAATATTTTTTTCTTTTTTATTACATTTAAATAGTAGACACATCTCATGGATATACTGACATATTTGGATTTCAATATTAAAATATATGTAAATAAATCAAATTAAAAGTCGAGAAAATTGAAAGTAACATTAAAGCAATGGTGAGTGAATTTATAACTGACTGTGAGTTACAATTGAGAACTCTTTATTACAGTTTAATCATTTATACGAAAATGGAATTAATAAAAACTATGAAATTTATAAAAACTAACTAAAGTAAATGGTATTAATATTTGAATATTTATAATTATTTTTTTTTCTTGAAATTAATTAAATTCAATTCAGTTTAGAGGCAGTTTGAGTTACAGATGCCTAGAAATCGAATTTTTAAGTACTTAATGTACCGAATTATTATAACATTACATCAAACCATGGTCACACAAGGAGATGCTAGTCCAGGGCTGATCCTCCTAAAAATTTTGAAAAGTTGACCCCTCACACCCAAAATTTGAAAATTCAAAGACGAGAAAAAATTGAAAAGTTTGAAAATTTTTTTGTCAAATGTAAAAAAATGTGCATCAATACAAATGAGTTTTGTGACTCCTTTAAATTTTGGCCAAAATATCAAAAAATTATAGTTTTAATCCGAAGAGTTTTTCGATGTGCGTGGTTTAGGCTTTTATCGAGAAAATAAGTAGGAAAAAATTTTTTTTGATAAATATTTTGGTGCGAAGACCGAAAAAATTATCGTTCAAATCCTATGAGTTTTGACGCACCTCTAAAAATTGAAATTTCTAGGATCTAACCCTCCAAGAGCTTCCGAATTTGTTTAACTAAGCATCAAACATAAAATCTCAGGATTAACACTGAAATTTTAAACAACTTTAATAATATCAATACTTTATTTTAAAATACCAGAATTATTTAGGTTTCATTTTTTGATACTTTAATGATAATACGTATTCTTTTAGTATTAAACCAAAAGTTTAGTTCTTATCGATGTTGTAGAGAATTTTTAAGAAGTTAGCTAAAAGAAATTAAAAAATTTCTATCCATAACTCGTCAAATTCTTTATTTAAAAAATGGCAAAATATTTAGGCATAATTTTAAAATTGGTATCTTTAAAGACAAAACAATCTTCTGTTATTGGTTTCTTTTCTCTGATTATAAATTAGAAGTATGCTAGGATTAAGAAATTCGATAAATATTTCTATCACTAAAAATTAGGGTTATATTTAAATTAGCTTCAATTTAAGCATAATAAATACAATAACATAAAAGATAAATTTCTTTATTAAATTAAGATTCAAAAATCTACTATTAATGGGAAAACCCGTAATAAACTATTAATCGTTTTAATGGTGAAATTCTCTAGGATTCATTGGACAAATACACTCATCAATTTCTATCCAACAGCACATTCTACATCACTCCCTAAAAATGATTAGAATGCAGTTTAATAAAGTGAAATCCGGTAATGCATGAATGTCTGTTCAGTGATGTATTATTATTGATACGCAACTAGGATTTAGCTTATATTACATTTTATGACAAATAATGCACAACAAATTATTAATATTAATAAAACACAACACAGAGCAACTTGTATTACAATTACAATATATTCCTAACAATTATTGGAAACGTACACCGAAAAAATTAATCAGTAAATTTATCCTACTTTCTCAATAGATAATATGATGCATCGTATAAATATACAGCATAGATATTTTTTGTGTTATCGATAAAAGTAATAGCATTTTTATACCCAGCTATTAATAAACTTTTTGTAGTAATATTTATTCGCTTATTAATTACCAGAGTCTAGACTTTTTCGGAACTAAAATATCAAAATTTCGGTCGGAAATTCGGACAAAAAATCAACTTTTTTCGGACAAAAAAAATAATTAATTTGGCTTTTTCGGACATTTTTTCGGAGTTTTTCGGAGATTTAGGAAAAGATTTAATTAATA